>JBBPBX010022365.1:19129-41480 GCA_038048925.1 Garcialebias charrua
CACACACACACACACACACACACACACTCCGGTATATATATATATGGGCCCCCCAAGATGACTCAAGCCCAGGGGCCCCCATCCTCCTAAATCCGGCCCTGAGTGTGGGCTGCACAAATGCGCAGCAGGTACTAAATAATTTATTTTAAATTAAAAAAAGTATGTCGATCGTGCGGCTCGTCCATCAGTCAGCCAATTGTGTGTCACATCCAATCTTATTTTGAAAAACTGCGATAGAGCGAGTCCGCGATGAACAAATCGTGACGTAGCGAGAGACCACTGCATTGCATTTATGATTCAAGGCAACAAAATAATCCAAATCTAAACAGTACCGGTGACAGATCATTGTAATACTTGTCTAAAAAAGTTAGGTCAGGTCCTCTGGGTGTTCAAAAAAAATATATATATATGTCCAGAGGACCAGACTTAACTTTGTTTTTTTTTTTTTCCTAAACTAGTGCAGGTGATACTTTCTTAAACAATCCAACAGAAAACATGTTGACAAGCGCAGCTCCCACAGCTCACCATAAAAACATGCTGAGACCAGCAACTAGTCACACCATCGTGGTAAAACCTTTACAGCTGCAAAAACTGCTGACAAATGAACAGAAAGAGAAATAAAAAAGTAATAGTTTGGTTTTATGGAAAACAAAAACAGGTAATCCTTTGTCTAAGAGTGTTGTTTATTGAATCGGGGTAAATTTTGTCCTTTAGCGGTTTAAAACGGTCATTGTTGGAAAAGAAAAGAAAAAGATTGCTCATCTTAATACAGTACTGTACTTACCTGGAGGAAACCCGCTCAGAATCTCTAAAACAAACAGATTAGGACGCTCCTTTTAAGATTTTAACACCAAGTTTCACAAAAAATTTAAAAAGTTTGTAGCTGTAAGTACGGTTATAAGATAATTAAGTTTATGCATTTTTAATGGTTATCCATTTATAGTTTCATGCACTCACTGATCATTTTATTTCGGTTAATGTGTAACTTCTTAAGTCTCAAGCAGCAGCAGCTCCAACCAAAAAGCCTTCACTGTCATTTTACAAACCGGATTCCAAAAAAAGTTGGGACATTAAATTTTGAATAAAAACTGAATGCAATGATATGGAGATGGCAAATGTCAATATTTTATTCATAATAGAACATAGATGACAGATCAAAAGTTTAATCTGCGTAAATGTAACATTTTAAAGGAAAAATATGTTGATTCAAAATCTCACAGTGTCAACAAATCCAAAAAAGTTGGGACAAGTAGCAATAAGTGGCTGGTAAAAGGAAATTGAGCATATAACAAACAGCTGGAAGACCAATTAACACTAATTAGGTCAATTGACAACATGATTGGGTATAAAAAGAGCTTCTCAGAGTGTCAGAGAAGCCAAGATGGTAAGAGGATCACCAATTCCACCATTGTTGCACAGAAAGATAGTGCAGCAATACCAGAATGGTGTTACCCAGCATAAAATAGCAAAGACTTTTAAGTTATCATCATCAACCATGCATAACATCATCAAAAGATTCAGAGAATCTGGAACAATCGCTGTGCGTAAGGGTCAAGGCCGTAAAACTCTACTGGATGCTCGTGATCTCCGGGCCCTTAAACGTCACTGCACCTCAAACAGGAATGCCACTGTCAAGGAAATAACAGAATGGGCTCAGGAATACTTCCAGAAAGCATTGTCAGTGAACACAATCCACCGTGCCATCCGCCGTTGCCAGCTGAAACTCTACAGTGCAAAGAGGAAGCCATTTCTAAGCAAGCTCCACAAGCTCAGACATTTGCACTGGGCCAGGGGTCATTTAAAATGGAGTGTGGCAAAATGGAAGACTGTTCTGTGTCAGATGAGTCACGATTTGAAGTTCTTTATGGAACACTGGGACGCCATGTCATCCGGACCAGAGAGGACAAGGATAGCCCAAGTTGTTATCAACGCTCCGTTCAGAAGCCTGCATCACTGATGGTATGGGGTTGCATGAGCGCTTGTGGCATGGGCAGCTTGCATGTCTGGAAAGGCACCATTAATGCAGAGAACTATGTTCAGGTTCTAGAACAACATATGCTCCCATCTAGACGTCATCTCTTTCAGGGAAGACCCTGCATTTTTCAACAAGATAATGCCAGACCACATTCTGCAGCAATCACAACATCATGGCTACGTAGGAGAAGGATCCGGTACTGAAATGTCCAGCCTGCAGTCCAGATCTTTCACCTATAGAGAACATTTGGTGCATCATAAAGAGGAAGGTGCGACAAAGAAGGCCCAAGACGATTGAACAGTTAGAGGCCTGTATTAGACATGAATGGGAGAGCATTCCTATTTCTAAACTTGAGAAACTGGTCTCCTCTGTCAATCAATCAATTCATTAATGAGTGATAACCATTAAGTAAAGATGTCTTTCATCAAGTCATATAGTGTATGAAGCCATCATATAGTGTGAATCAATGAATCAGTCATACAGGTATGACTCAGTCATATAGTGTACGGATCAGTCATACAGAGTACGGATCAGTCATGTAGAGTATGAATCAGTCATATATGGTATTGATCAGTCATATAGTGTATGAATCAGTCATATAGTGTATGAATCAGTCATGTAGAGTATGAATCAGTCATATAGGGTATGGATCAGTCATATATGGTATACCATACCATTTTATTTATAAAGCACTTTAAACAGGAACAAGTCCACACAAAGTGCTGGACAAACAAACACGCAACAGGCAACACAGACAATGAGGTACAACACGAAAAACATAATCAGCATTCCTATTTTTAATCAGTATTAATCAGTCATATAGTGTATGAATCAGTCATATAGGGTATGGGTCAGTCATATAGTATATGAATCAGTCATATAGTGTATGAATCAGTCATACAGAGTACGGATCAGTCATATAGAGTAAGGATCAGTCATGTAGAGTATGAATCAGTCATGTAGGAGTATGAATCAGTCATATAGTATATGAATCAGTCATATAGTGTATGAATCAGTCATACAGAGTACGGATCAGTCATATAGAGTAAGGATCAGTCATGTAGGAGTATGAATCAGTCATGTAGGAGTATGAATCAGTCATATAGTGTATGAATCAGTAATATAGTATATGAATCAGTCATATAGTGTACGGATCAGTCATATAGTGTACGGATCAGTCAATCTCATTCATTCATTCATTCAACCTTTATTTATACAGGCTAGCCTCGTTGAGTCACGGGGACTCATTTACAAGAGGGACCTGTCTCACTCACACCAAACAACCATCCACTCTCACACTCACACCTAGGGTCAATTTAGAGTCACCAATCAGCCTAACAAGCATGTTTTTTGGTCTGTGGGAGGAAACCGGAGTACCCGGAGGAAACCCACGCATGCACGGGGAGAACATGCAAACTCCACCCAGAAAGGCCCCGGACCGGGATTTGAACCGGCAACCTTCTCGCTGAGAGGCAGCAGCTCTACCAGTTGTGCCACCGTGCTGCCCAATCTGGTCATATTTCCCCTGTCTTGAAGTCATCTATAATTAAACCTCTTCTTAAAAAACCTTCCCTCGATCCTCATGACCTGGCAAATTACAGACCCATTTCCAACCTTCCCTTCCTCGCTAAAGTTTTGGAGAAATTAGTCTCGGTTTATCTACAAGAACATCTACATGACAATAATATACTGGATAAATTTCAATCAGGTTTTCGAACAGCACATAGCACTGAAACAGCTCTTGTCCGGGTCACAAATGACCTGTTGGTCACTGCAGACCGTGGTTCCTCCTCTCTCCTTATTCTCCTTGATCTTTCGGCAGCCTTTGATACGGTTGATCATTACATTCTGCTCCAACGCTTACAGCAGTTTGCAGGACTTACTGGCACTGCCCTGGAGTGGTTCCGATCATACCTGACAGACAGAACAGAGTCTGTCTCCATCGGGCGTGCCAAGTCATTGAGCCATCCTGTTTCTTGTGGTGTGCCCCAGGGATCAGTTCTGGGACCCCTCCTTTTCAACCTATACATGGTACCACTTGGGTGTATTATCAGCAGCTATGGGGTCTCATTCCATTGCTATGCTGATGATACTCAGCTGTATCTTAAACTGGGTAGCAATGTGTCTGAGACCCCATCTACATCATCTTCTTCAGCTTCTCCATTTTCTCCACTTTCTTCTCTTTCCACACTCACAGCGTGTCTGGAGGAGATAAAGGCATGGATGCAGCAAAATTTCCTTCACCTTAACAGTTCAAAAACAGAAGCAATTCAAATTGGTACATCACATCAAATTCAACAACAAAAAATCCTCAGTATCACTTTTTCTGGCCAGAACATTTCTCTTTCCAATACAGTCACCAATCTTGGTGTTATTTTTGATCCACAACTCACCTTTGAAAGCCATATAAAGCATATCTGTAAAACTTCTTTTTTTCATCTTCGAAATATTGCAAAGCTTCGGTCTACACTGTCCTTCACTGATGCAGAAAAGCTCGTCCATGCCTTTGTCTCCTCCAGACTGGATTACTGCAATGCACTTCTCTTCGGGATTCCTGGCAAGAACATACAAAAACTACAGTATGTCCAAAACAGCGCTGCCAGGGTCCTGATGAGAGTGCGTAAGTATGAACACATCACTCCTGTACTGCGTTCACTACACTGGCTTCCTGTTTCTGCCCGGATCACTTACAAAATGTATCTGCTCACCTTCCAGTGCCTGTACGGTAATGCACCATCTTATTTAAAAGAACTTCTCACTCCTCACTGTCCTTCCCGCACTCTCCGCTCTTCCAACACTCATCTTCTTCTCACTCCCAGGTCTCGGTCTCGCACAATGGGAGACCGGGCTTTCTCCTGCGCTGCCCCTCGGCTGTGGAACGCCCTGCCCTCATATCTGAGGGCCCCACAGACCGTGACATGTTTTAAAAAAGGTCTTAAAACCTTTCTTTTTATTCAGTTTTTTTAATTAATTTATTGTGCTATTGTTTTTATTGCACCCAGTTTTTATTTGAGTATTTTATCTGCATTTTGTGAAAAAAAAATTTTTTTTTGATGCAATCATCTGTGAGGCACTGTCCTCTTGGTTGTTCCTCCACTTAGTTGCATTTATGGTTGATTTTAATCTTGATTGTAACACTTTGAGATCAATTGTATGTAAAGTGCGTTATAAATAAAAGTTATTATTATTATTATTATAGTGTACGGATATCAGTCATACAGTGATCAGTTGATACGGTGATCAGTCATACAGTGTATGGATCAGTCATACAGTGTATGGATCAGTCATACAGTGTATGGATCAGTCATACAGTGTATGGATCAGTCATACAGTGTATGAATCAGTCATACAGTGTATGAATCAGTCATACAGTGTATGGATCAGTCATACAGTGTATGAATCAGTCATACAGTGTATGGATCAGTCATACAGTGTATGGATCAGTCATACAGTGTATGGATCAGTCATACAGTGTATGGATCAGTCATACAGTGTATGGATCAGTCATACAGTGTATGAATCAGTCATACAGTGTATGAATCAGTCATACAGTGTATGAATCAGTCATACAGTGTATGAATCAGTCATACAGTGTATGAATCAGTCATACAGTGTATGAATCAGTCATACAGTGTATGGATCAGTCATACAGTGTATGAATCAGTCATACAGTGTATGAATCAGTCATACAGTGTATGAATCAGTCATACAGTGTATGAATCAGTCATACAGTGTATGAATCAGTCATACAGTGTATGAATCAGTCATACAGTGTATGAATCAGTCATACAGTGTATGGATCAGTCATACAGTGTATGGATCAGTCATACAGTGTATGGATCAGTCATACAGTGTATGGATCAGTCATACAGTGTATGGATCAGTCATACAGTGTATGAATCAGTCATACAGTGTATGGATCAGTCATACAGTGTATGAATCAGTCATACAGTGTATGGATCAGTCATACAGTGTATGAATCAGTCATACAGTGTATGGATCAGTCATACAGTGTATGAATCAGTCATACAGTGTATGAATCAGTCATACAGTGTATGAATCAGTCATATAAATAGGATCAGTCATACAGTGTATGGATCAGTCATACAGTGTATGAATCAGTCATATAAATAGGATCAGTCATAGGGTATGGCTCAGTGATATAGGGTATACTGTACTATGGATCAATCATATAGCGTATGAATCAGTCATATTCATACTCTATATGATTGATTCATACACTATATCACTGATTCATACTCGACTGATTCATACACTATATGATATAGTGTATGAATCAGTCATATAGAGTATGGATCAGTCATATAGTGTATAAATTAGTCTGTAGAGTATAAAGAATTTACATAAATGTGGTCAAATGTCACATTTAGTTTTGACAAAATGACGGTTCTACGTTTAAAGCTAAATGCAACAAGTTCACACTTTTTGAGGGAATGAGAGGAAAACAGAAGCACAGAACTGATCAAGCAGTTAAAGTAAAGTCAGTGAGTGAAGAGGACTGACCTCCGTAGAAGTACTGGTCCACAGTCTTGAGCCAGCCGACATCATCATGTGTGTGAGGAACCAGGTGAACATTCAGCATGTTGGCTTTGGTGGAATGACATGACTGCATGGACACAAACACACTTTATGAATTAAAAAGTGTCTGTTTTATCTATTCAGGTTTCACCCATTAATACAAACACACATACCCCTGGTACTTCTTTATATTTTTACTTATTGCACGCTACAGGGACTGGGGATCGAACCCACAACCATCCGATCGGAGGACCGCTCGTGTTAAACAGTTAATAAAACTGAACTGAGTACAGTAATGAGGTGGGGAAAACCCTGGCTTTTGGTTTTACTGTCAGTAAAAGTATTTCCTTGCTGTTGACAGAAACTGAAATTAGCACCTTAAGCTAACAGCTGGACGTTGAAGCACAAAATGGCAGCTCACCTGGTATCCGCAGGTGGTTGTGTCTGTTTTCTTCTGGTCGAGAGGAAAACCAAAAATCCCGCTGAAGAAAAACAACAGAGCGATCAGCAGGAGCCGGGAGCTGGCCGCCATGTTGCAAACTAACACGGAGTCATGTGACAACCGTTTATAAAAACAAACCCACGTGATCAAAGTATGACATCAATAACGTATTTTGCCCTGATCCTTGACTCTCAGGTATGCACCTACCAAAGCAATAACACAAGAAGACGTATCACTCTGTTTGGTTTAAAAACATTTTTCTCAGGATGACTTTTTTTGTTGCTAGTCAGCTTTTTAAAATGGAAAATAGTTACATCAAATTATTAAACATTTTACAGAGCCATCGAGAGGACATAATATTCTTAAGTGAGGATTTATTAAACAAATACTTTTGTTTATTACACATTGTTAAGTCCATTACATTTTAGTTGGAATTTCCTAACAGATGTGACCCCTTTTCTTCTACAAAATCTTTGGATATGGAATGGATTATATTTGACCTTTGAGGCTCTGCTACGTGCTGATTTGATGGCATGACTAAAATCTTCAGTTTTATCAAAAATGATCCAATCATGTTGCACATCTCTGGCCCTGTCACTGTCTAAATTTGTTTTATTGAGTGGCAGTGATGTCCTCTAAAATCCAATGAGGCCTTTGTCAGAGTAATGAAAAACAGTCTGCACAACGTACAGCTTGGTGAGGTAATTTATCATCATGTTGGACTCTCATTTGTTTTTTAATCAAACAAATCTGAGACCTCATGTTGTTCTGGCAGATTGCTTTATACCTTCTCCTGATGTGCGCCATAAAAGCATGCAAGCATAGTCTCTTTTATTCCTCTCACTAGTTGTTGATCTGTCTGACTGGACTCAAAGCATAGTTGCTTGTGTCTTATATAGATACACACACACAAAAAAAGTAATAAAATAAGAATTTTGTTTTTCTATATTATGAAAGACATGCAAACCCCTCTTTTTTTTGGGCCCCGTTAAGTAACCAAACTCAGAATGCAATTTGCTTACCGGTAATTCCCTGAAGTTCGGCCTCAAAGATAAATGTTCTTAGCAGCCTGTTTTAATCTGGACAAAGCAGACAGCACAATCAGGAGAAT
This sequence comes from Garcialebias charrua, assembly GCA_038048925.1. Taxonomy (NCBI): domain Eukaryota; kingdom Metazoa; phylum Chordata; class Actinopteri; order Cyprinodontiformes; family Rivulidae; genus Garcialebias; species Garcialebias charrua. The sequence goes on from JBBPBX010022365.1 coordinate 27,197, forward strand.
GTTCCCTGATTTCATTTGGTGCTTAAGAAAAGGCAGATACCTCTGCAAATGTTTGGACTATTGACCGAATGAAAACCAGGCCACAGTTTGTGCGACTGAAATGCTGTTTGTGTAAGAGATTGGCCAGATGCTCGGGAACACATCAAAGACTTGTAATCTCAACAATTTGACAATCAGTGCAACCCAAATTTCACAGAAACACCCACAAGATCTAAAACGGACATCTTCTCGCTGTAAGGCGACAGCTCTAGTGGTCAACAGATACAGTACCTGGATGATTACCTGGACAACAGACGGCACCAACATTGAAGAACAAATCAGACTGTACGGCTCATCTTTCTTTATTTGAATTTACAGAAACACGTTGAATTTTTGGCAGAGGTGGGATATGCTCGATAGGTTTCTGTTGATGCAGCAGGATCAGATCCCTTGATTGAAAAATAAATACTCAACTGATAAAGAGAGATGTTTTTGTGTTGAAGACTGACTCGTGTTTCAATAAGGAAGAAGAACAAGCTGCTCAACATTCATTCATTCATTCAACCTTTATTTATACAGGCTAGCCTCATAATGGACATTACTCATTAAGTTAATAAACCAAAAGAGCATATCACTTAAAGACTTTGTAAACCTGCTGCATTATGAATACAAGAGATTCATATTTACTGAATTGACCGTTGTCAAAATTACAACAAAGTTCAGTCAGGTCATGTGTATGGTTTATTTTTTGTTGTTGTTGTTCAGGTGTTTCATCCAAAGGACTTCATGAGTCCGAGAAATAATTGAGTCCCACAAGCAGTACACTCACATAGTGGACCAACCAATTTGCTGGTGATACCAAAGTTAAGTTAGATCATCTGGCCGAACAAAGTCCATGCTCAATAATCCAGGTATACAAACCAACAATTTTCAGTCTGGTCGTCTGGACAGTTTCTTTTTGTGTGTGTGCTGAAACGTTTCAACTTCCATCCAGAAGGCTTTGTCAGTCAAGGAAACACACAACACAAAACTGATTTTCCCCCGAACAGCTTACTCCAAAAGTGGAACAAACCAGTTACAGGTAGTCCTCGACTTACGACGCCCCCCGACTTGCTACGTTTCAGACTTAAGTCAGCAGCCATCTTGGTTTGACGTGGCAACCAAATTTCAACAGGGACCTTTCTTGTGCCTAGATGCAGTCACACACCAAAATGTAAGTCAGAAGCTGGCTTTTATCTCAAGTTATCATGCTCACAAGACAGACAGATGGAAGGTATTTCCAGTTCCCAGTGGTGGGCAAATGAACGCTGGGTAGCGCTAAAGCGCTAATCCGCTTACAGTGGACCTAAACTTTTTGTCAGCGTTTTTGTGAATTGACTAACTTTTATAATTCATAAGCGGATTTGTGCTATTTTTATTTAAAATGCAGTACCGCTAATAACTAATTATCTATCAGTAAAAACCAATAAACTTATTTACAAGCTCTTATGCTGCTTGTTTTACCTTTTTCCCCACCGTAAACAGCAGAGAGGAGGAAGGGTGTGAGGGGGAGGGGGGCAGAGCTGAGAACAGACTCGGATCTACCATGTAGGTAAATGCCTGGGGGTCCCATTTCAGCAGTGGCCCCGGCCCCGCCTCGCCCCGTGCAGTCACCTACATCACTAACATTGATCCTGCTTGTTAATGTACATTTAACATAAAAATAATTATAGTTACGATGAAAACGATCATTAAATACGCAATAAAAAAACGGTCGATTTCTTTATCCCCCTACTAAAAATGGACTATTCCATCTTGACATCTTCCGGGTCACTCAGAGGTGAACTCGGGGGCTAATTCTGTGGCTACTGTTTGTGCTGGGTACTTGGATAAATCCGTAGAGAACCCCGCTGTTTCAAGCCAAATTAACGCGGCCGGAGGAGTTTATTGAGGGTTTTGTGTCGACCATTTGACGGTGAGTCGTTATTTTTATGTATTTTAGTTACTTTTCATTAAATCTGTTGACTACCTATAGACGCTAACTCTGTGTCTGCCTGTTGGTAGTGCTGGGTTACTAATGGATAAATCCGTAGAGAACCCCGCTGTTTCAAGCCAAATTAACGTGGCCGGATGATTTTATTGTGTGTTTTGTGTCGACCATTCGACGGCGAGTCGTTAGTTTCATGTATTTGGGTTACTTTTATGTATAAATGCGGTGGCGACACACCCGTGTATTTGAGATTTAAACGTGGTTTTAGGGATTAAAAGATCATTCTATTTTTTGTTAATTTCGTGGCCGAATAGAATATATGTACGTAAAGTATTAAATAAATCCTTTGATTTTTGTAATTTCATCCTTTTAGGATCATTTTTGTTACTTTTCAGTTGGCAGTGTAGTGCAAATATTGATAACGCTGCCGGCTATATATAAATATATATATATATATATATATATATATATAATATAGAAATATATAAATAGCGGATTAGATTAGCTTCCCCTAATTTTCATAAGACATTTGTGCTTTTGAAATTGTGGACCTAAAAAAATTAATAAGCGTTTTAGAAATTGTGGAACTAATTTTTTAATTAGCGGTGCCCAGCACTGCCAGTTCCCCTCTTTACTCCATGACAGGGTGCAATAAACGGTACAGAATAGGGTGATGTCTTTAGGTTCTATTGCCTCCTTCAGGGGGGCAGATGAGCAAGGTCGAGTCCAAATCCAGACGGAAAGCTGGATACAAGGGCTGGGAGTACTGGCAGTTAAAGGTGTGCAGGAGCACCACGGTGTCCGACACACTGTAGTAGGATAAGGTCCCTTTTCTCACGTTCAAGGAGCACGCCGATCCTTGGGCAGGGGGGTGCCGCCACGGTGGTCTTGCGGTTATCGTGCCAAGCAGAATACCCGGCATGTGTGCACCTCAGCCTCCAAGAGTTCTCGTTGCGCCCGAGCAGGCAGGGCCTTCCACCACCTTTACGTCCGATCGACAGCGATGTGACGCCGATGTCAATCCATCCGCCTCCCCTCCACTCCACCTCCCAGTACCTGGTACCCTCAAACTGGCCCTCCCTGCACAGGAGCTGTGACACCGAGTCAAACCTGTGTGGGTGAGGGGGTAGGGCTGAGCCTCCTCGCTGTAATGAGCGCCCTGAGGCCCCTCCAGAAGGACAAGAGTAGGATAGGCTGTAACGGGGTCCAATGACAAGTGGCATGAAACTGAAGGCAAGAACAAAAATATGAAATTAGTCAACTTTTAAACATTTTTACATACCTGAATAAAACCACTATTATGTTCTACTTTTTTTTTTTTATTGACCCTTTATTTATACAGGTAGTCTCATTGAGTTACAAGAACTCATTTTCAAGATAGACCTGTTTTTGGGAGCAGATGATGGGGGTTAAGGGCCTTGCTCAAGGGCCCAGAGTGGGGCAAATGATGGTGGAGGCAGGTGTGGGTGTTTCACCTTTTCCACCCACATTTTGATGTTGACTGTACCGGGAGTTGAACCTGCAACTTTCCGATCACAGGCCCATCTTCTCTAACCTCTGCACCACCACTCCCCTAAGGCAACATGCTTTTGAAAATCTGGGTCAGAAGGCATAAATAAGTTCAAATGATATTTAATTTGTATTAAAAAGTCAGATTCATAAGCTCCAAGATGAACAAACACATAAATAAATACATAATGGAATGCCCCTCAAGTCAGAATTCTGACTGGAAAAGTTGGACACTTTTCAACAGCTGAATATTGAAAATGGCCACCATGGGCATTAAAAGTGGTAATAGCTGCAGTTATATATGTCTTATTAATATTTATTTTAATTTGTACCTCATTAAATCAGTTTCAGGTAAAGTACACAACAGCTGTCAATTGTGAAGATGATATGCTGCAGTGTTTGAATCAGTGACATGTAGTCAAGGGGGGCAGTGCCTCATCCGTCATCATGACAAGTTAAATATTAACAATGATAAGAGAAAAAAAAAATTTAACCATTTGACTGATCCATAAAACTCTTTTCTGAATTATTTCAACACTCAAAAGTCAAAATCGCAGAATTTACGCATTGCCTGTTCAAAACACGGGGCGAGGCAGTGTAGTGCTCTGGTTCACATCTGGGGGCACTGTGTCACATACAATATAAGAAGTAGGCAGTTGGTGCATGCCCATTGCTGTCTCTCTTTATATCAATACACATGTTTGATTACACATGTGCTACACATGTTGATGCTCTACAGTCTAATATATTGAATGGATGTGTGTGACATATTTCTGCTTTCTAATCGGTCATAATGCACGGTGAAAATACACAGGGTGAGGCAGAAAGTACCATGCCACAATGATAGGGGGCAGTGTTGCCCCATAGGGACAATGAAACAGGTGCATTCGCTGTAAGTTCTTTTGTTACGCAGATAAGCGGGGGTGTAGCAAATCGGTGCACTTGTTCAAATTTGTTTGGACAAAATGGAAGATCATATCTCAAAACAAAATGATTTTTCTAAACTCATTCAACTTAAAATAAAGGCAAGATAATACACGTTTTTTTGCCTTTTTTAAGAGAGGATTATGGAGTTGATTAAAACATAATTACTGGTAGATGTCTTTTTAAAAGAAAAAATATAAATTGAAATATAAGCTTCTATTTTGGGTTCATATATGTGAGCATCAGATTCCAAATGTGTCTCGCCCGTCACAAACCTCATTGATGGCTCCCTCTGATGGCCCTGCCTCATCCCTACACCTCCTCAGAATGGCCGACAGGTGTTTTGTGTTTGGGTTAATGACTCGTTCTGTATTTAAGTTAGCGTTCTGGCCTTTGTGTTTGTCGGGTCATTGTCTGAGTTTTCCCTCCTGTCTGATGAAGCCTTCATGTTCTGTAAGTAGCTGCCCTGTCAGCATTTTGATTTCTTCATTAAAGTATTTATTATTTTAATCTCTACGTTTCTGAGTCCTGCCTGCCTGCACTTTGGGTTCTGCTCGCTTCACCGGACCAATTTTCTGACATTATGACCCGACCACAAGACAGCAAACCCGGCAGGATGATCACCCTCTTCGAGTACGCTGTACGTGAGGCGAAGAGGACTGCTCAACGCGAGGAAGAGTTGAGGAAGAGGAACTCGTTCATCGGGACTCGCCTGGCGATCAGGCTGGAGCCTTTTTCCTCACCACCTCAAAATGCGGCAGCGACTCACAAACTACCTCCTGTTGTCCCGGAGGAGTTCCCAATGAGAGAGGATCAACACCTCCGGGCTCGCCGCAGGAGTAACAGACTGCAGAAGCGAGCCGACGTCTCCGAACCCTAGCCCCGTCCACCTTCAAAATCTCTTCGCCAGCTGTCAGACAAGCCAGGGAGTATTTCAAGGGGCGGGAGGGGGGCGCATGTCAGCCCTTTTGCCGGTCCGGCAGACGGAGGGTCTGACGGGGCTCAGGTGAGACTTTTGCTGGAGGAGGAAGCTGTGCGCACGGCGCACCTGACTTAAAGGGGGAGTAAGTCAGCTCCAGTGCTTTGTGGGACAAACTGATCGCTGCAGAGGAAACGATTTCCTCATTCACTGGAGCTGACAGCAACGACTGCTCGCCGGGGGCGTGGCAGCGCTTCCAGCAGGCGTGGTCAGAGAGACATGTGCTACGTTCGCTTCTGCTGGCCCCCTCTCAGCCTGACGCATCTGTCAGCTAAGCTCCTGCTTCACCTGTCAGCTCTCCAGAAGCTGCATCTCTCCGCTCACAGACAGCTGCACCTCCAGAAGCTGCATCTCTCAGCTCACAGTCAGCTGCACCTCCAGAAGCTGCATCTCTCAGCTCATAGTCAGCTGCACCTCCTGAAGCTGCATCTTTCAGCTCTCCTGAAGCTGCATCTCTCAGCTCTCCAGAAGCTGCATCTCTCAGCTCTCCAGAAGCTGTATCTCTCAGCTCACAGTCAGCTGTACCTCCAGAAGCTGTATCTCTCAGCTCACAGACAGCTGCAGCTCAGCCTCCAACACTGGTTCCCATGCCAGCTCCTAGACTGGTTTCCATGCCAGCTCCTCCAGAACTGGTTCTTGTTCTAGCTCCAAGACTGATTCTAGCACCAAGACTGGCCCCTCTGGTACCAGCGCCAAGACTGGTCCCCTCCGGTGCCAACACCGAGACTGGCTCCCATGCCAGCGCCCAGACTGAGACCTGTGCCATCACCCAGGCGGTTTCCAGTACCTGCTACTCTGGGTCCTGCACCTGCCGCCGACCAACCAGGACCAGGTCCATCCGGAGCAGTCTCTCTTTTTCTCTTCTCCACAGACTCTGCCTCCAAAGTGGTCCTGGGTACAGAGGTCCACGCCTCAAGGCTTTCTGGTGGTCCTCGCTCAGCCGACACCTCGACGCTTTCTGGTGGTCCTAGCTCAGCCGATGCCTTGACGCTTTCTGGTGGTCCTCGCTCAGCCGATGCCTCGACGCTTTCCGCAACGTCTACAGGGGGTCCTCGCTCAGCTGACGCCCCAACGTCTACAGGTGGTCCTCGCTCAGCCGACGCCGCAACGTCTACAGGTGGTCCTCGCTCAGCCGACGCTGCAACGTCTACAGGTGGTCCTCACTCAGCAGACGCCGCAACGTCTACAGGTGGTCCTCGCTCAGCCGACGCCACAACGTCTACAGGTGGTCCTCGCTCAGCCGGCGCCGTAACGTCTACAGGTGGTCCTCGCTCAGCCGACGCCGCAACGTCTACAGGTGGTCCTCGCTCAGCAGACGCCGCAACGTCTACAGGTAGTCCTTGCTCAGCCGACGCCGCAATGTCTACAGGTGGTCCTTGCTCAGCCGACGCTGCAACGTCTACAGGTGGTCCTCGCTCAGCCGACGTTGCACCTACAGGTGGTCTTCGCTCAGCTGGCTCTTCATCCGACTCACCGACCGCGGAGGACGACTTAACCACTCAACTTGCCAACGACAGAGACTGACGCATTGCTCGACTCACCGACGGCAGGGACAGACTCACCGCTTGACTCGCCGTCGGCAAGGAACGACTTTTCACTCGACTCGCCAACGGCAGTGAACGTATCCATCGCCCGACTCACCGACGGCAGTGTCCAACTCAACCATTCGACTCGCTGAAGGCAGAAGACTTCTCATCGCCTGCTGCAGAGGCTCAACAACTCCTCTCATCGCCTGCTGCAGAGGCTCCACAACTCCTCTCGTCGCCTGCTGCAGAGGCTCCTCATCTCCTCTCGTCACCTGCTGCAGAGGCTCCTCATCTCCTCTCGTCTCCTGCAGAGGCTCAATCACCCGCAGGGGTTCCCCATCTCCTCTCGTCTCCTGCAGCGGCTCCATCCCTTGCAGAGGCTCGACATCTCTAGTCTCCTGCAGAGGCTCCATCACCTGCAGAGGCTCCGCATCTCCTCTCCTCACCTGCGGCTGAGGCTCCACGACTCCTCTCGTCGCCTGCGGCTGTGACTCCTCTGTTCATCCCTTCGCCCGCAGCTGGGGTCCCTCTGCCCATCTCATCGTCTGCAGCGGTGGTTCCCCGGTCCATCTCGTCGCCTGCAGCTGGGGCTCCTCGGCTCTTCTCTTTGCTCACAACGGGGGTCCTCTCATCTCCAGGGGTCCTCAATGCAACAACGGTTCTCGCCTCTCCGGGGTCCTCTCCTCTTCTGATGATGGACGGCCTCCCGGCCATCCTCCGGAGCTGACTGCTGGTGATGGACAGCCCCCCCGGTGGCCCCCCGGTGGCCCCCCGGACCCTGGTTGATGTTTTTCTTTGTGCCCGCCATCCTGGCAGTGTCCTCCCTCCGCCCGCCCTTGTTCTTTGGGGGGCATTCCTTTGTCCGCAATGGGACGTCCGTGGGGGGGGGCGGGGTACTGTAGGGATGGCTCCCTCTGATGGCCCTGCCTCATCCCTACACTTCCTCAGAACGGCCGACACGTGTTTTGTGTTTGGGTTAATGACTCATTCTGTATTTAAGTTAGCGTTCTGGCCTTTGTGTTTGTCGGGTCATTGTCTGAGTTTTCCCTCCTGTCTGATGAAGCCTTCATGTTCTGTAAGTAGCTGCCCTGTCAGCATTTTGATTTCTTCATTAAAGTATTTATTATTTTAATCTCTACGTTTCTGAGTCCTACCTGCCTGCACTTTGGGTTCTGCTCACTTCACCGGACCGATTCCCTGACACACTGCACGTCACTGGTTTGAATGTATGACTTGCAAACAAATACCGGTACATTGTTTTCAGTTTGTACTGTTAATTAGCCCACTCACTGAACACAACAATTAGCAAAACCTACAGGGTTTACAACTCGGTTAGTGTGGGTAGGATGTCATTAAAGATGTTAATACATTCAGGATTTCAGCTGGCATTTTGGCACCCAAGGAACAAAAGACACAGATAACCTTTATCCTCCTCTTATTGAATTATTTATTAATCCTGAACAAGTTGATGGTGTGCTGTCATCTTGTCAGCTGTAACAAGTAGAAGCTCTGCCACTAACAATAAACAAGGGTGTCATAAATACACCATGACTGCCATTCAAAATTAATGACAGTCTAGACTTGATTCTCTGACATCCCTATAACTCAATTTACTGATATAGCACTGAAACTTTGGAGTCAGTTTTGCAGGAATAAATCTGAAGTACTTACATCTGAGCAAAGCTGCTCTCATCCTCTGATCAGGTGGTTGCAGGGAAAGAGTGGACAGGTGGAACGAAACTGGCACTGCTGTAATGGGAATGACAAAATGACAAAAACAGATAAATGAAAGTATTGAAAATGTTTGGCACAGTTAAGGGAAAGTACTTTTACCACAATGTACATATTGGAAAATTCTGTGAGGAACTAAAATGCAGCAAGTAGCGGCATAAAGAGACACTGTGAGTCAGTGGTCGATAAAGTCTTGTACTGTATATTTGCAACACAAGAAATAAGGAAATGGGAAATTGCATAGAGTTTGCAGCTTGGTTATTATAAAACCTCTGTTTGCACAACGTTGGCCCTTTTTAAATTCAGGGCAAAGCAGCAGAATACAAGAAAACCAGACTATTTGATAAATTTATCGGAGTATATAATCCCCTTTTATTTTTACCTTTATTTAACCAGACAAATCTCTTATATCATGGGCCTGAAGGCAGCCTAATGTGCACATTTTTGTATTGTGGGAGGAAACCGGAGTTCCCGGAAAAAACTTACACAAACTCGAGGACAATGTGCAAACTCCAAACAGAAAGACCTAATTTCCAATCAGACTGTGAGGCACACATACTAACCATTAATCCATGGTGGTTTTAAAGTCAGATCTTTAAGGTTAGCAACATTTGCATCTTGGCCACAACAAAGGATTGAGTTTTCATAGTGCAAGTAGATTAATTTCATTAAGAATAACTTTTTAAAGATCGTTGTTGAAAATGAAATAGCACCCTGTTGTCCCACTTACCCCGACCGTTGTGTTTTACCAAAAGTTGCTGAGGTTTGGCGTTCTCCATAGTCTGGCCACCTTTTACACACAACAGAATTAATTTTAATAAGCAAAAAACACAAGCAACATAACAAAATAGTAACATTTCCTATTTTTAAACAGGGAAATTTGTTTAAGCGTGAACATGGGGTGATTTTTGTATATAAAAGAACCCGTCTGTGAAGGAATGCATATCACTCACTGCTTTGCATGCCAGAGGTTAAACAACAATGGACCTTACCAAGCTCCGCCCAGAAACGCCCCCTAAGCTCCAATATGGCTGCACGTCTCCCAAGCGCAGCTTTGGTGTCAATGGAAAACATGGCGTCGACTGACTGCAGGGTATTTTTGAGTCGAATAGTGTATCATTTCTGCCAGATTCCAACAAAATATCAGCCATGACAATGGACAGGGGAACCAACAAGTTCATGTTATTTTTTTTTTGGACGTTATCAAGTTGTTTGATCCACGCGATGCCTCCAAACAGCGTGCGCGTCACCGCTAATGCTACCGTCTGATGGGGAAAACAGCAGCTCCTCACACGCTCAGGCTCAGCATTATTACAGCTGTGGACAGGATCACTGATGCCTATTGTTCTGCAAGGCTGGGTAAGTCAGGCATTCATGGTTTTGAGGGTTACTTTTGAAATCAGCGATTTCTATTGTTGGCAAAAGTTTGTGTGCCTTGGTCGCAAAGCTAATGCTAACTGTAATCTCCATTCATTCCTTAAGTGGTTGGTTAGCCGTTGCTGCTTTAGCTGCTAAACACGCCGACAGCGACTTTTGTGAGGGCTAACGAGCTCAGCCGTCCGGTGTGTTAGTTAAAATCCAGCCTTCGTGTCACGATTTTGTGCAGTTTTAGGTGAAATCGACAGTAGAGCTCGTTGTGTTAGCTAGCTCATGTGGCGTTAGCAGAGCTGTTTCTTCCCAACTTCCAGGACGTTCAGTGAACTGTGGCTTTCTCTCATCGTGACCGCGTGTTGTTAACTAGCAGGTTTCAAAAGCAGGTCAACCCTTCTCTGCTGGTGAAAGAAATAATTGTTCAGTTTTGTGGTCGTGCACAAGCTTTGATCCAAGCAAGGCATTCAGTTTCACATATAGGGAAACGGTGAATTTTACTTCCACAAATACGGTCAGGGTACCTGACATCTCCTGTACAGATACCCCACTGACGGTGGAGGAGCATTTTTCCAGCCCTGACGCAGAAAAATTCTGCACGTATGCTAGCTAGCAATGTAAGTAGCATGTGGTGCCGGTCTCACAAACGCTACCGTAGCGTTTGTTTTGTGAGACCGGCACGCACGTGGAAGCTGCGCTGTGACGTGTTATGGGCATTAGCCAATGAAACGCGGCCCTGTGGGCGGAGCTTGGTAAGGTCCATGTTTTCAACTCCAGGAACAAAGAACATTTTTAACGTGTTTTTTTAATATATTTTTTTTAGATTTGCAATAAGTTAGTGCTTGGAGTATGTGTTGGGGATGACTCTCAGCTACCACCACATAAAATATCAGCTCATTATGTCTACAAAGGACAGAGTTATAACCATTTTTGTGTACAGTATAGTATAGTATACAGTATACAGTGTACAGTATACAGTATACAGTGTACAGTATAGTCCCTCGCTACTTCGTGGTTGGACTTTCACAGACTCGCGCTATCGTGATTTGTGGATGTACAGTAATGTACATAATATTAAAATAAAATGAAAAATGTGCCACCATTTTGTAGTTTTCTTTCAATGATTCACCAGTCTAAAGAACTACGTTACCCAGAAGCCATCAGCTCACTTCCCACCCAGAAGTCAACACTGCTTTTAATCACTGCTTGCTGCAAATGGAGGGTAAGTTTTGCAACAAAAAGTCAGAAGTTCTGTAAGGATAAGCTCACAGGACTGGCAGGAAGGTCACAAATAATTCTGAAGCTGAACTTATCCTTCAAGTTGTACAAAGTATCTTCACTGCTGAGTAGCTGCAGTTGATCCAGAATCAGTGTGACCTGGATCCTGGGAGCTGCAGGTGACAGGTCACATGGTGCTGGTCTGGACCAAGCCAGAGGTGGTGGATTAAATCCTGGAGCAGCAGCACATGTGCATCAAGCTGGATGGGGCAGTGGGCTTCAGTCATGCTGTACTGAGACTTTTTTCATCTATCGAGTCGAACCGGAATCAAGCTGCTCCTGTACTGCAGAGCCTGGTAAGTAAACTTTAGTAGCTACATGTAAATATGTTATATGTAGCTGTAACTGTATGTGTAAATATTCAGCTTAGAGGACTGAGTGTGGGCTTCATTGCTGTAGGATAAGTCTGCAGGAACGAACTGAGTTGGACCGGAACCAGAGCTGTTGCTGTTCTGCAGAGCTAGCAAGTAAAATTTAGTAGCTACTGTACATATAAGGATGTTATACTATATATAAATACTAAAATAAACTACTACTTACTATTAGTACAGTAAATACTAAAATAAACTACCACTACTACTACTACTACTACTACTACTACTACTACTACTACTACTACTACTACTACTACTACTACTACTACTGTACTACTACTACTACTACAGCAAACCCCCTAGTTACGACTCCATCGACCTACGAACAACGGGACCTACGAACGTATCATATTTAATAAAAATATGAAATTACTGTATTAAAAAAAATAAATTTTTTTTTTTGTGTTTAAATGTTCTTAATTTCATGTGTACATCACTTTGTTGCAGCTGTGGTTGTTTTAAAGGCTTTATAAATAATAATTATGATAAAAAAGATCATTTCTGATCATTTTTTAGCAATCTTGGGCAGCATTCATTCAAGCAGGAAGTAGGTCTTCAGTTTACACGGTCACAAATTAATGTAGAACACCGGACGCCATTTTAGGTTCAGTCACTGGGGTCTCCGGTCACAAATTAATGTAGAACACCGGACGCCATTTTAGGCTAGCTGCCGGGAGCCGGCCGAAGACTGGTGACCAGGATGGCTTCATATGGATTAATTACGAGCTGGAAACGTCTCTGTGAACTTTGTGGATGTCTCAGGCAGCAGCGGATTTATCGCAGATCGTGCCAGGCCGCCGCGGGAACACCTCCGGCCGGCCTGGCTACACCTCCGGCCTGGCTAGCTCCAGAAGCTAACACGGGAGCTAACACAGGTCTGGAGCAGCTGCGGTGGCTTGCCGGCCCCCGCGCTGCTCTGCCCGACAACAATCAACGCATGGCAACCTAAGATGTCTGCTTTGACCATCTCAAAGTAAGAAAATATATTTTTATTTATTCTGTAAATGTGAATAGCAATGTTTAACATTACAGTACACTACTGTACATGCTTATGTGTGCGCACGCTCCGTTAGCATGATAATTTTTTTTTTTTTAAATAATTTTCACCCCCTACCTACGGCAGAATCGAGCTGCGAACCGTTCTTATCTCCCTAACTCGTTCGTACCTCGGGGGTCACCTGTACTACTACTACTACTACTACTCACTCAACAGCTGCTGGCTCTGATAATATCAGGATGTGTGTTGTCAACGCCCGATCTGTCTGCAACAAAACTTTCATTCTCAGGGATTACTTTGAAGAACACGATTTGGACTTTTTCTGCATCACAGAGTCTTGGATGTTGCCGGGTGAGTCCAGCGCATTGACGGAAATAATACCACCAAACTGTTCGTATTTTAACGACCCGTGGCCATCAGGTCGTGGTGGTGGATTATTAACAATATTCAAAAAAACTTTTAACTGTAAACAACTGCCCATCCCAGTCTCCTGCTCCAGTTTTGAGCTGACTGTTTTTGAACTAGGCCATTCACCTGTGACTTTATGTGCTCTGGTCTATCGTCCACCTCGTTCTAAGGACTTCATCTGTGAGTTTTCTGATTTCCTGGCTGAAATTACACCTAAATATGCTCGGGTGGTCATTTTTGACGATTTCAATTTGCATGTGTGTTGTCATGAGAAGCCCATGGTTAAGGACTTTTTATTTATTTATTATTTTATTTATTTATTAGATTTATTGGACTCATTTAACTTAAATCAGCACGAGAACACTCCCACCCAACAGCGCGGACATATACTGGACCTTGTGTTAACATGTGATGTGACTGTTTCAAATCTTGAAATAGGTGACAATGTGTTTTCAGACCACATGCCAGTCCGGTTTCAGTTCACCCTCCCCCATGTATCTCCTAAGACGTGCATTCCTGCACGTAAAGGCAGGAATTTTAACAATTTAACTGCCGCACGTTTCACTGAGGTTTACAACAATAAAATAATAATGCAGCCCCCAATGTTCCTCTCCACCACTGAGGAGCTGACATCCCAGTTTGACTCCGTTTGTTTAAAGGCTCTGGATCATGTTGCTCCTATGAAATCTAGGAGACCAAAACTCAGAGCAGAACCGTGGCTGAATGACGTGACCAGAGCTGTTAGGCAACAATGCAGGAAGACGGAGCGAAAATGGAGAAAAGACAGACTGCAGGTCTTTTTTCAAATGGTAAAAGAGAGCTGGCGCTGATATCAGAAAGCAGTAAAAACTGCTAAATCCCAATACTTCTCTGATATCATTGCTTCAAACTCTCGCAATCCTCGAGTTCTGTTCTCCACCCTAAACTCTCTTCTCCACCTCACTGAACAATCACCCCTGGAAGCCTCGACTGATCTGTGCGAGAACTTCCAACATTTTTTTTTTTAGATAAAATTACGACTGTGAGAGAAAAAAAGAAAAAAAGACTGTGAGAGACTGCTGTGTGTTTGTATTCACGGAAACGTGGCTTAACAACAACGTTCTGGACCATGCTATTCAGCTGGAGCAGCTAACATGCTACAGAGCGGACCGAGCTTTCATCAAGGGAGGTAAGACTCGCGGAGGCGGGCTCTGTGTTTACATCAACAACGCATGGTGTCGTGATGCTGCTGTGGTCTACAAA
>JBBPBX010022366.1:0-25222 GCA_038048925.1 Garcialebias charrua
GGTCCAGGGAGCAGATCTAGGATTTAAGCTCTGGTCTGTAAAGGGGGTAGCTAAGATTTCTGATCTTTTCTCAGGGAAGGTATTTATGTCATTCGAAGAACTTAAAAACAAATATGATATTCCTACAAAACATTTTTATAAATATCTTCAAATCCGGAGTTTCATTTTATCCAAGCAACAAAATAATTTTGATCTACCCTCTTTGTCCTCATTAGAGGATATTATCATAAAGCACCTAGATGAAGGAGGGCAGGTGTCTCGTCTCTATTCCCTGTTTGCTGACAAATCTAAAGAATCTTCGTTCAACATTTTAAAGGCATGGGAAACAGATTTGGGTGATAGTGTATCGAGTGAGGAGTGGTCTGAAGCCTGTACCTCGACTCATAAACAATCCGCCAACACAAACTCCAAATTACTACAATACAAATGGCTGACTAGACAATACATCACTCCAGTTAAATTGCATCACTTTAACCCTAATATTCCTGACACTTGCATTAAATGTAGTTTACAAAAAGGATCTTTATTTCATTGTATGTGGGCATGTCCTCAAGTGTTAGATTTTTGGAAGGAGGTATTGTTTGTGATTAGTCAGATGATTGGTAAAAAGGTTCCTGTAAATCCTAAAATGTGCATCTTGAATATTTATCCTGATGACTTTGTTATCTCAAACAACTTGAGATCCCTACTTAATGTCTCCTTTTTGGAAGCTAAACGCTGTATTGCGTCCTCATGGAAGAAAGACTCATTATGTGGAATCTCACAATGGACTACGCAAATGACGTTTTACTTTGCACTTGAGAAAATCAGTTATTTTAATAAGAACAAGCTTGATAAATTTTGGAATATCTGGACTGTCTTTTACAACTGGCTGGGCCAAAATGATATCCAACTCGATGGCTGGAAAAAGGACTTGTTATAAGGTCATATGTTGAACTATTCTGATATATATGCTGGTTGGTCTTTTGAGGGTCTGCTGCGGGATTTTATTTTATTTTTATTTTTTCTCCCCCTGTGTGTATGTTCTGTTGATTTTTGTCTTTTCTGGGTTTATATTTTAAGTTGGTAATTGAATATTAGTATGATTCTGTTTCTCTTGTTAAAATCAATAAATATATGTTTAAAAAAATAATAATAATAATTAGACAAAGCGGTTAAAAATGAGTTTCAGTTTGTTGTTGATTTTGATTCTGGTTCAACTTATTGTTGTTGAAAAATGTAAGTTCAGGAAAGTATTTCACATCTTCACATTCACATCATCACATCAGCTCAATGAGACTAACCTGTATAAATAAAGGATGAATGGAAAATCTCGGACTTGCATTTTGAGCTGGGTGTCATTAAACCAGCTTGTTGTTGTCTTGCAAGAGTTCAGTGGTCTAACTTTTACTTTCGCCCTGTAGACATTGGCCAAATTAGCCCACAAAAGCTCCCTGAAAACAACAATCCATTTAAATTAAGGATGCCATGTAATACAGACAATATATTTATATAGAGAGAGACTATGAAAACAGGAAAACAGTTTATTGCTTTTGCTACAACTGGATATTTTCATTGAAAATTTAGGCAAAATAAAGACAAATATTAAATTTATTTTCAGTGTAAAAACATGTATGCCTATTCTCTCATTGTTTAGTTCAAAACCCTATTGCAAAGATTTTTGTGCAGAAAGCTCAACTGCAGCTCGGAGCTCTTATTCAAACCCCATCCGAGTCCCCTTCAGGACTAACAGGAACACTGTCTTCCAGCCAGGAAATCGTCATCGTGGAGTCTTTCTGATTCTCTTGTATTTGATATGTAATACATCTATAAAGCCCAGTTCTAAATTCTTATGAAGAGACTTCCCACTTTAAAGTTGAGTTTGTGTCAGTGCTTTAGGTTTTTGAACAACCTGTTCAGTTATTTGGGATACTCTGTCACGCCATGCACTTTTCTACTGCTTTAGTTGCATACACTATATAGTTTTCACCTGTATATTGCCACTTTTTTCATTAATGTTAATAATAAATTGTCTTAATTGTGAAATAAAATACAACACAGTATTGTAATTTTATTGTGAAACAAGTTTGTTTACCAGAATCAAAAGTCCTGACGTAATATGCAAAAGCCAAAATGAAGTACAGACCCACACAAGCTAACTTTTACTGATATAAATTCCTAAATGTTACAATCTTACAAAATGAAAACATAATTTATTTTAACATTACAGTCCCAACAAAAACTGCAAGCAGTTATTATAAAGGTCCAATCCTTCTGATGAAGCTGGGCATGGGGCATGGCAGGCTTGGAGCACAAGTTACACACACACACAAAAACAGAGAAGAGTGAGATAGAGAGAAACTGTTTCTAAAGACAGAGATATTGAATTTAGTGAAGCCAGTAGCTCACTGGGTTGTGATTGTTGGCAAAACAACTCAAAATTAAGAGAAGACATTCAAGGTTCTAGGTGCTTCCATCCATCCATTCATTATCATTACCTGCTTCTTCCTTTGAGTTGTTGAGAAGGCATAAAGACTCAATATAAGAGATAATAACTAATCAACTATTTTCCCTCAGGGGAATAACAAAATATGTTTATATTGCTATAACTGAATTGCCTGTTAGCTTATGTAACTTAGGAGTTCTGACTTAATTGCAACTAGAGAAATTGCATTTCCAGCGAAAATGCAGTGTGAATGCTTATTGCTGAAGAATTTGCAGAAAAAACAGCTGAAATGCAAGAACAAGTCTCAATTAGCAGAAGACAGCAGGAAGAATGTATATTTGCTGAATTAGGTTTAAATAAGCTGAAATGGGCACAAACAGGAAAATAGCTTTAAAAAAGCTGAAGTTAGCAAAATAAATAAATAAATAAATAAACATTTTAAAAAGCTTAAAAGTGGTTGAAAAGGCAGGAATAAATATCTTAACATACCAGAAGAAAGTGGAAGGAGCCGAAATAAGCTAAAACAATACAGAATTACGTGAAAAAGCTAATATTAGCACATGGCAGCTAAATAGTATGTGAAAAAGTTGAAACTAGCAGGACAAAGCTGAAAGGAGTATAGCAAGCTGAAATTAGCCGAATTTAGCACAAAAAACTTGAATTTATCTGAAAACAACTGAAATTAGTTAAGAATCCTAAAAAAATATGTGAAAAGGTAGAACAAGCTTAAATTAGCAGAATCCACTTCAATTCAATTCAGATTATTTATATAGCACCAAATCACAAAGTTCTCAGGGCACTTTACAGGAGCATTCACATACATAGAAAAGCCAATTAGTAACGTTCTCTATATCGAAGGAAGAAGACAGCAGAAAGGACACATGTTTGCCCAGTTAGCCTGAAAGAAGCAGAAATTAGCACAAAAAAGTAGAAATTATCTGACAAAAGCTTAAATTAGCACCAAAAACAGCTGAAAAACAGCTAAAAGGGCAGAAAGAAGCTTACATTGCCAGAAAGAAGTGGTTAGAGCACATTTTTATGGATCTTGTCTTATCTTGTCATTGTTGCCCCCTAGTTGTCTGGTGTCTCTGTGTTGTCCCTGCTTGTGTCTCAGCTTAGTATTAATTCTCAGTCTCAGCTTAATGTTACCCTGCTCCAGTTTAGTCTTGCATGTTTAATTTAATTCACTGTCCTACCTCGGTTTAGTTATTAGTCATGCATCAGTTTGTGTTTAGTTTAGTCCTACTCCATGTTTTAATTATTTGACCTGCCTCAGTTTAGTTATTGTTCATGCATCAGTTTGTGTTTTGTTCAGCCCTGCTCAATGTTCAGTCCTGCTCCAATTAGCCATATTCTCTTCACCTGTGTCATGCTCTGCCTGTGTAGTATATAATCAGCTCTCTCTGTCTTGTCAGTTGTCTCCGGATTGTCCTTAATGGTGTCATGTTTCTGCCCTCCGTTCCTAGTCTCTAGTCTCAGTCTCAGTCTTAGTTATTTAGTGAGCTTGCTGCCCTGACAGCCTTTTGTTTTATTTTTGTAAAATAAAGACTTTTTTTGATTTTTCCTGAGCCTCCTGTCATCCTCTTGCATATGGGTTCAACACTCCCTGTTGGCAGAATCTGATAATATTAGCACATGGCAGCTAAATAGTATGTGGAAAAAGTTGAAACTAGCAGGACAAAGCTGAAAGGAGTATAGCAAGCTGAAATTAGCCGAATTTAGCACAAAAAACTTGAATTTATCTGAAAACAACTGAAATTAGTTAAGAATCCTAAAAAAATATGTGAAAAGGTAGAACAAGCTTAAATTAGTAGAATCCACTTCAATTCAATTCAGATTATTTATATAGCACCAAATCACAAAGTTCTCAGGGCACTTTACAGGAGCATTCACATACATAGAAAAGCCAATTAGTAACGTTCTCTATATCGAAGGAAGAAGACAGCAGAAAGGACACATGTTTGCCCAGTTAGCCTGAAAGAAGCAGAAATTAGCACAAAAAAGTAGAAATTATCTGACAAAAGCTTAAATTAGCACCAAAAACGGCTGAAAAACAGCTAAAAGGGCAGAAAGAAGCTTACATTGCCAGAAAGAAGTGGTTAGAGCACATTTTTATGGAATGAGGCTGAAAAAAAGATGAAATGGGTGCAAAAAATGTGGAAATGGCTGAAAAGGCTAAAATTACAATAAAAACAGCTGTACAGTATAGTAACTGAAATAGCAGAAAAACTGAAAAGCAGAAATAAGCTGAAAGGAATATAACTGCCAGAGAATGGATTTGTGGATTCTGACTATGCCAGACACAGGAGTACAAAAAGAACAGTTTTTATTAGTTTGATTGCTGCTGGAGGGATCAGGATCAGCTGCATAAACAGGTTCTCACAGGCTGGAAGGACCGAGTCACCTGACAGAATGGCAACGATGGTGTCACTGGTCCAGGTGCAGAGCAGCTGCAGAAAAAGGCTGCAATAACGTGGTTTGAGGGGCAAATCCAATAACGGGGTTCGGTTGTCAGAGCAGGGGTCATGAACTGGAAGGCAGAGTCCAGATTAAAAATCCAAAAACGTAATCCGTGAAGCGTGGTCTTAGTAGAGGAAGCAGGGCACGTTAGCGTGGTTGGAGAGGCAGACAAATCCAAGGGGGTCAAGGCAAGGCAAGGAGTAAAAAAAAAAAAAACAGGCAGAGGTTCGTAGTCAAAACAAAGATGCATGGCATGAACAACAGTGATGTGTCCTTCTGTATCGAGGCTTCGAACCTTGTGTCGAGTAATTCAGGAGGATTTACATTGAGCGTGTATGTAGGCGTGTATTGAAGACGCATGTAGTGACGGTCAAAGCCTTGCTAGCGGGCCGTACCACGTGACCGATTCAGGAACTGGTTCGTTTGTATGTGAGCCGATTCGAAATATAAGGCAGGCAGAAAAACCCATCATCACCATCATCATAAATACAGATTATCATTTGCAGATCAAATTTAGACTTTATTTGAGGTCCTCACAAACATGATTTATTTTTTCTTTTATTCAACTTAAAGACCGTGTAAAGTAAAATTAAATTTGTGTTTTGAGTTTGTCATACGGCATAAATATGTGTTATTAATCACCCATATAAATCTGACTGATTAAAAACATTGTTTACCTTATAAAATTAAGTCTCAAAAATAATGAAAAAACATGATTGTGCCCTGGTCTGAAACGCTGGGGGCGTGTCAGCGCGTGGGCGTGGTTTCAGCGCAGTCCTGCCCCTGAGCTGAGCTGTGTGTGGAGAGGCAGACAGGTGCAGCAGTAAACCTGCTCTGTTTTTATCTGAGTTCTGGCTGTAACAGCAGCTCCTTTTTCCAAGAGTTACGCTGTTTTTAGTGCACTAACAACTCTGGTTTTGTTTTTAAAGTTGAGGACACAACTATAATTCATAACTCCGCTGTTATGTGTTTAATAATAAGCGCTATTTTAGAAGATGAGCAGCGGACTCGCTGCACCCGGTCCGACCCGGTCACATCGCATGCGGGGTCTGTGTTGGTGATTAAAATAAAGAGTAATCACGTTGATAACGGATCGCTCTCACACACACACACACACGCGCGGGGGCGCGGAGGTGCAGGTGGCAGTGGTCGCTCCAGCAGCACGCGCTGGGTTTGTTTGACTCCCTCCTGCGTCTCAATGTCACAATGGAGCGGCTGCAGTCCTCCATGCGTAAAAGGAGTGAGAGTCCTGGAGGGAGACGGTCGGTAGCGGGTGCCCTGACCATTGCGACATCCAGGGAAGATGCAGGAACGAGGCATAATTGATTAGCTAGCTAACAATGAACAAAATATCTATGCTATTGCTATCTGATGCTATCTGCGATTCGCGAGTGAACGGATCCACCGAGGCGAAAAACTAATTTATACGGCTGGAGCTGCAGGGGGTGGGGCTTTAGACCGCGTGACGAAACGCGGTCACATTTAAACCACGCCTAAAAAATCCTGAAACAGAAATATCTTTAAACAAAGTTTGATCTATAACTCCAAAATTAATTGAGCTACAATTTTGAGACTTTTTACTCATTTACAAGATTACAATTATGACATTTATAATGTTTATTGAAGAAAATATTGAAATTCACTTTACATGGTCTTTAAAGCTTCACAAACCAGTCATGTTATTAGAGTCCATCTACCAGTGTTAAATTTATAGTCCACTTGATGGCGCAGTAGAGCAAATGAAGCACCATGACGCATCGGATCATGAGTCGAGCTATTTAATGGAAAGCCTCAGTGCTTCACAAAGCTTCATCTCACCATCATTAATGAACAAGATTCTATGATTAAAGACTTCACTATCAGGTACCATGATAGGTTTAATAATTCAGCCCTGTTGGAGAGGGAGAATGGAACTTATAAAGTGTGCAGAGCAGGTGAACTAGATGAGCTGAACAGGTGAGTGGAATCAGGGCTGATTGCTGTGAGAAAAGGAAGATGTGGCATGGAGTGAAGGGAGCAGGCTTGAGCTGGAGGATGGGTGATAGGCAAAACACAGCTGGGAAACAAACAATGGCATGAGAGGCAGAAACTATGGCAGGTGACATGGGCAGAAGAACAAAGAGCATGAAGGCAGGATTATGGCAGGATGGGCAGAAACATGGCATGAGGAGCAGGGATGTGAGTAGGTGAGGGGTCAGCAGGGGGCTGCTGACCATTACAACAAGCTGAAATGAGCAGAAAGACGTTAGAAGAAGCACAATGTTGTAGTTGGCAGAACGAATCTGAGAGCAGCTGAAAGAACAGCTGAAATTAGCTGACAGTAGGTGGAAAAAAGGTTTAAATTTGCACAAGGAAGTTGAAAGAAGCTGAACCAGAATGTTAAAGGAGCAGTAAAAATTTTGTAAACCGATCTAAAGATTTGAAGGATGTAAGATGAGCTCAATTTATTTCCTATGAGAAAAAATTACAAAAAAGGCAAACATTTTCACAAAGCTAAAGTTGTGCCAATACCAAAAGTCATAGCAGGACTGTCATAACAGAGCTGAATGTTTTGACTTATGGTTTGTTGAAAAAGCATGAAAACTGTGGAACAAGAAAGATGCCAAAAAATGGAAAAATGGATCACAATAGTGTGAATGCTTCATAAACATTCACGCAAAAAGTATAAAATGTGGACTGAGCCACACAAAGTACTCTGCTGAAACACATTTCTTTAAAAGTCATGGTTGGTGTATAATTTTAGCACAAATAGAATAATGATTATGACATTTAACTCTCGTCTGTATGAATTAATTGACTTGACTCGACTGTTTTGAGGACCTAAAGTGTCAGAGATCCTGCTCTAAACTCCAGCTCTGCTTGATGTCAACACACCAACGTTTTGGGCAGCTCTTCAGACACGCTTGAACACCACTCAGAGAACCCATCTACAGTACTGTGACATTCTTTTGCTCTCCTCCAGGTCATGATGTTGATTGTAGACTTTTTGCCCGATTCAGACCATAGACCTTCGCTGACACACGCAGCCTTATTAATAAGAGCTCAGAGTGTCCGCTCCAAGACACTGAGCCAGTGGGTTCTGTCTGCCTTCAGAAAACGAGAGCAGCTTCTTGAAAAATGTCACTCTACAACAGACGCCTGTGTGTCCCCAAGGATACTGAGCAAGTACGGTCTGCCAGTCTATCACACAGAAGCACACTGCTTTTGTGACAAACTGGCAGACTAACATCTTTCATTTTTGCACTTCCTCTGTGCTCTTCTTCCTCCTTGACAATCCTCACAATGGGGTGAGGATGGCTGCACAGCGTTCCCTGTTGCTTTGTGTTGATTTGCTCCAATGCACTGGTGGATATCAGCGCTCCAGCACTCCGTATTTGTTAAGAAAATACTTTAAACACACAACAGAGAATTGTTGTGAGGTCAAAGATACACTTAATTACTTTTCATTGTGTGCAGTGCCGAATAACAACAAATATCCTTGCTGACCCCAAGGTCATTTAGGCCCTCTCCGTCAAGGGATAAGCTAACTCAGTTTTAACAGGTGAGCAGCCTGGCCATCCTTAAACCCTTCAGATGCTGTATCCATTACAGGATCCATGAAAGGTGGGTGAAAGCAGAGAGCATGAGGTGCTGCTTCACTGCACAGCGCACACTAAAGCTGGCAATTGTTAAATTGACACCGTGTCAGTCTTCTTCGCCATTTAGAAGCATGCCAAGTACCTCCTTGTGAACAAAACTTTTGCAATCTTTGATGTTCAGGATGAGCTTGAAAATAATTCCACAGTTAGATCCTTTCCCCTCTATTACACCGCCTTAAGCATCCATGAGGGAACCCAGAGTCAGACAAGCTTTATGTCCATCCTCTACAGTCAGGGAGAGGGATGTGAATCATGGTGCCCTAGTGGCATGAAAGTGCCCAGATATGCAAATATGGGAGTTGGTGCAATAGATTATTCAAATGCATGAACATTACGCCTTTGGGGTCGCCCCGTTCACAAGTCGTGATCAGTCACTGTGCGTAATAACCCCCTTGTGCTGTGTTTCCCCTCTAGAATCAGTGGGGGAAGTGAAGTGATGCTGTTGCACGCAGACTGGTGACACAAAGTGGCAGGGGCTAACCAGTGGTCTTGTGGGCCACCCACATAAGAAATAAAAATAACCTTTACAGTATGTTTACCATCAACAGTCAACATGGTTTACCACAATGGCAGGCATAGTATTTTCTCTTTTACTTTGTTGCAGAGTTAATAAACTGGAAAGGTATGTTTTTATTCCAAATTATCGTCTCATTTTGGTGTCAAATCCACAATGTTTGCTTTAGTAGTGTACATCTAATTTGATCGCACAAATTATTCTGTTTAATCCTGAAAAAGAAGAGAATTTGTGATATTCTCACCTTGAACGAGTGTTGAATAA
Source organism: Garcialebias charrua (assembly GCA_038048925.1). Taxonomy (NCBI): domain Eukaryota; kingdom Metazoa; phylum Chordata; class Actinopteri; order Cyprinodontiformes; family Rivulidae; genus Garcialebias; species Garcialebias charrua. The sequence continues at coordinate 9,302 of JBBPBX010022366.1, forward strand.
GTAATTAATTAAAGTAGAAGTGTGTCAGGTAACTCTGACCACGTCTCTTACAATAGTTATAGACACCACAAAAGGACAGTGATGTTTTACCCACTTCTGTATCTGTCAACAAAATATCTCATGAACTAACTAAAAAGTGCTTAATGAAACTTTTATGAATTCTAAATTTGATGCACCTCTAGAATTAATTAATATTTGGAGTCACACCATCAAGATGGCCACAACAGGAAATCCCATTGGAAAACACACAGATGGCAATAATTCAGTCAATATTGCAAATACTTTGGAAAAGTTTGATGTGGTGGTAGCTGAGAGTCATTCACAGCATTCACAGCATACAGTAGTCCCTTGTTACTTTGTGGTTTGACTCGCGGACTCGATCTGTTGCGGGTTGTGGACGCACATTCCATAATATTGAACCAAAAAAATCTTCAGGACACATGATTGTCAACTTTAATATTACTCATGTGAATGGGACAGTACTGGATACAGTACTGTACAGTAAACAATTAACAAAAAATAAGATACTTCAAACAGGTGCTACCATTTTATAGTTTTCTCTCAGTAATCCTCCACTGATACACGCAGTCTGTGGCAGGGAATACAGACCATCACAAACTACAAACCACCCCCCCAGACCTGTGACAGCTCAGCCTCTGCGCTGAATGAACTGAATGAGTTCTTTGCTCGGTTCGAGGCAAGTAACAGCACACCAGCACATAAACTCCCCCCCTCTCCTGATGGCCAGGTGCTGACGCTGTCCTCAGACAGCGTAAGGCGATCATTCATCAAGATTAACGCCCGGAAGGCCTCTGGTCCTGACAACATACCTGGTCGTGTGCTGAAGGACTGTGCAGGGGAACTCGCAGCGGTCTTCACGGACATCTTTAACATCTCACTGAGCCAGGCCATCGTCCCCACCTGTTTCAAAGCCACCACCATCATCCCTGTCCCGAAGAAGGCAACGCCCGCATGCCTCAATGACTATCGCCCAGTAGCACTCACCCCCATCCTGATGAAGTGCTTTGAACGGCTAGTCATGAAAAGCATCACATCTGTCCTCCCTGACTCCCTGGATCCCTTCCAATTTGCATACCGACCTAATCGCTCAACCGACGATGCCATCTCCTCTGCCCTTCACACAGCTCTCACACATCTGGACACGAAGGACTCCTATGTTAGAATGTTGTTCATCGACTTCAGCTCGGCATTTAACACCATCATCCCCCAACAGCTCATCCTTAAACTGGACAGTCTGGGGCTGAACACCTCAATGTGTAACTGGCTGCTAGACTTCCTGACCGGGAGACCACAGACAGTACGAGTCGGGAGTAACACATCTAGCACCATCACATTGAACACAGGGGCCCCACAAGGATGTGTGCTGAGCCCCCTTCTATTCACCCTGCTAACACACGACTGCACACCATCATACAGCTCCAACCACTTCATCAAGTTTGCGGACGACACAACAGTGGTGGGTCTCATCAGCAACAACGATGAGACGGACTACAGGAACGAGGTGAGCCGCCTGGCCTTGTGGTGCGGACACAACAATCTCACTCTCAACGTGGAGAAGACAAAGGAGATTGTTGTGGACTTCAGGAAGAGGGATGCCCAACATGCCCCTCTGACCATCAACAGCACCGCAGTGGAGAGAGTAGACAGCACCAAGTTCCTGGGAGTGCACGTCTCAAAGGACCTGTCCTGGAGCAGGAACACTGCAGCACTGGCAAAGAAGGCTCACCAGCGTCTCTACTTTCTCCGCAAGCTGAAAAGGGCTGGAGCTTCAACCCCCATCATGAGCACCTTCTACAGAGGTGCCATAGAAAGTGTCCTGACCAGCTGCATCACTGTGTGGTTTGGTGCATGTACTGCATCCTGCCGCAAGAGCCTCCAGCGCATTGTGAGAGCAGCTGAGAAGATAGTCGGCACCTCCTTCCCCTCACTGCAGGACTTACACAGCAAACGCCTCACTCGGAAAGCCCACTGCATGGCAGGTGATCCCACACACCCACTACACAGCTGCTTCAGACTGCTGCCATCAGGGAGGAGACTGAGGAGTCTCCAGGCTCGAACCAGCAGACTGAGAGACAGCTCTGTTCATCAGGCAGTCAGGATGCTAAACACTCTGCCTGCTCTGCCCCCCCTCCCATTTGAACTGCCTTAACACTAAAACTTTCTCACACATTACCACACAACACAAAGATTTTAACACTGGACTCTGTGTCATCAAACGGGTTATTCACTAAACTCTCGGTCATGTGCTCATACAGTTTGCACTACTTCTCATACTTGCACTAATGTTTGTATTACATCACTGCCTATAATCATAATACTGTTTACATTCTCTGTTTACATTTATTAATACTGTTTACTTTTATTACTACTGCTTACATGTAATTACTACTGTTTACATTTACACTACTCTAATATCTACACCACTGCTGATACATATACAGTGTGCTCTGAACGGTCTTACTTAGGGATGCCCAATGTGCCTTACTGCATATGCCACTTTTTGCCTCTATAACAACATCAACTACTACCTCATACATATACTGTGTACATTAACTCATACGCTGCTTTGCCACTTTGCAAATGTCAATGCTAGAAACCTTTAGTTTATTTTAGTTATACTTTTTATACTCTTTTTTTATACTAGTATGCAAAAACTCAGGACAGTATTATGTTCATTAAATGTTTAATGTTTTAGTTTTAGAGTTGGTGTAAATTTTCATACTCTTATACCACTATGCAAAAACTCAGGACAGTGTTAGTTTTACTATTTTATGCTTATGTCTATTATTATATGTTTCAGTGTTTCAATGTTTAGATGTTTACTGTTGCACCGAGGGACTGAGAGAAACGCAATTTCGGTCCTGTGTATGTCCTGTACAGTACATATTGCAGATCTGACAATAAAGTTGACTTTGACTTTTGACTTTGACTGTATTCCCGCTCATAATGACCACATTTCCCAGAAGGAAACAGGGCCCCATGCACCAGAAGCCTCATTTCCTTCTGCTGAAAAAAATAAATTAAATAAAAATAAAAAGAAGGAAAGTTTTGATCTGATCGGTGTCCAGGAGATGCAGAGAAGCCGCACTGAACCCACCGAACCGGAGCAGAACCAAACCTCCAGACCCATCAGTGAATCTTGAGCGCTGGTAGCTGGCCCACAAGGACTTCTAAGCACAGAAGCACACTAGAAAGTCTGGAGCTGTTTCCATAGCCCCATCTGGACTTGGACTAAAATCAACCACCTACGGTCCCATGCCAGCCAACAGAAGGTCTGCCCCCTCCCACCCCACCCAAATGTGCTTTGGTGCTCAAGATTTGCAATGAACCGGACCAGACCCAGACCTCCATACTCAGCGGTGAACTCGAGAGCTCCTAACCGGCCAACGAGGACCTCGAAGCGGGGACACCATTGTAAGTAAAATTTTATAAATATATTGTTAAAATTAGTAGATTTAAGAGTTGAGAATATTGATTATGAACTTCATTGCTGCAATTACATCTGCATAAATGCAACCGAGTTGGACCGGAACAGAGATCTGTTGCTATGTTCTGCAGAGCCTGGTAAGGAAAATTTTGTAGCTACATATACAGTACAATATTGTACATATGTTGTTAAAATGACATAGATTTAAGAGTTTAGAACATTGCAAGAGTAAGTGTTTATAAAGCCTTAAAATATATATATAAATACTAAAATGATGTCGCTACTTTGTGGAATTTCACTTATTGCAGGCGGGTTCGGAACGAAACCCTGCAATAAACGAGGGACTACTGTATTTCTTAAGTGCTACTCATTGCTTGAAATTTTGGTTAAAGCCCAACTATTTTTTTTCATTTACCCTTTATTTATACACGTAGTCTCATTGAGCCCAAGTAATAAAGATTGACGTCAACCCTTGCTGTCTGTTATCAAAACGTTCTATATACTACTGGACAGGTTTAAATGAAGCTTTCTAAACATAATCACTGGATGTACACTAAACTTTTAAAAACAGTCCAATACAAAATGGTCACTACAGCTAATAAGTATTTGTCAGCACAAGAACGGCTACATCGCAGTCAGTTTTAAAGATACTGAGCTGAGGTTTAGTGTGGTAGTAGCTGAGCATCATTTATAACACATACTTGCAGCATGATATTGTGTGTAGCATTATTTTTAAATCAAAAAGGCTGAAAACTGAAATTATTTTAGTTTAAAATGTTGGCGTATGCTTTAATAAATGCTAGACTTTTAAGTCACCAAATTGTTTAGGTGTCTAATCTAGTCAGCGCTTTGAATAGTTGTTTTTAAAGATAAATTAGGGGAAATGACAGAAATCTCACATACAAATCACACTTCAGTCTTCAGATCAAGTCACACAACCTGCAATGCAGCCCCACCCCACCACCACCACCCCCACCACCAGCACCACCTCCCCTCACCAATTAAGGACTTGTTGTTCATTAATACAATAGATTTTCCTCCAAGCATCAGGTCTTTGTGTCAAGGGAAGAGACAATACTACTGGAAATACACCAACTGACATCCCTGTATCTCAGAGGCGCTGCTAGCTTCACACGGTATTAAACACAAAGTACTATTTTTGTCCTTTTTATACTCTGTTGGTTGTTCTTCCATTTTCTGCAAAGAGCCGAAGCTCATTTCGAAAACAGCTGAGCTTTGTAGATTTCAGCAACCATTCCTCAAACAAGAGTTAATAGTCTAAAGAGTGGGAGTATGAGAGCAGTGGGGGAAAAAAGAGGCAAATAAAAGAGTAAATGATGGCATTAAAAAAGGTCATGCAATGCTTTTTGAGTTTTTACATCCCTTCAGAGTATTATATTTCTTTTTGTTTGAGTGGGTCATCAAGGCTAGAAAAATGCTAAATTACAATAGTTGTTTTGTTCTTCAAAAACGTTTCCGAACTGCTTAAAGGGATAGTTTAAACCTTATAAAGTTTGATTTTAACCACAGATTACATGTTTAGGGCAGTACCAGTAATATGGTTCTCCTGCAGGAAGCACTTCAGGCTGCATTGAAGTGGTACAGCTAGCTGCTGCTGCTATCTTTTATTTATAAATAAACATGCATTTGTCTTTTTAAATACCCATGGAAGTAATGGCAATGTAAATGTTGCACAGAAGTCGATTGTGACGTTTTACACTCAGCAGCAAAAATCACTTGAAGGGAAGGTAAATGGCACTTTGTGGTGAAAATGCAGAAGTGCGTTGTTAATTCATCAACGTAATGTGGAAATATACCGTACTTTCCACCGTACATGTCACATCAACAGTGGTATCAGTCCAAATGTGTCTAATAAAGTGGAAAAAATACATTAATAAGTCACTTCACCATATAAGTCGCTTTTATTATGTGTCACCGCTGATGCATTGCGTTTGATATGTGTCACTGCTGACCACCCGGAAATGTGGGCCAGTGTTTTGCCAAAAATCAGTTGTTTGCCAAATGGCGGCCGCAGGAGCGTGCACGGGAGGACTTTAACAAGAATTAAACAAGATTAACACTTAAAAACAATTGTTTGTTTGCTCAAAATTATAGCAAAGTCTGTCTAAGTTTAACTTTTCTTTAATTAATGCACTATATTGGTCAAATCAGTTGCATTTCAAAAGCTGATTCGTGGCTGTAGGAGCGCGCAGAGGGATGACTCGCCGTGCATTTCTTCAAAATGTACCAAGATTATCAGCTAAAAAGAATTATTTGTTTACTCGACATTGTAGCGAATGTGTGTCTCAGTTGAACTTTTCCTTAATAAATGCACTTAAATGGTCAAATCAGCTGCATTTCTCCTGGGCGGTGCAGCAAAATGCCGCTGATTTGATGTTTGCTCCATGAGTTCTGGAGCGAGATGAAGGTGGCAACTGTGGCAAGCCAAGTGTCTCATTAATAGCCACTTTTACCTATTAATGAGACACTTGGCTTGCCGTATTAGTCGAGGACCCTCTAGGAGCTAAAAATGGTGGTGTTCAGTATTTTCCATGTCAGAATAAATGAAATTGTGAGATCTCAGCCAAAAATTGGGTTATAAATATGAAGAAGAAAAAACGTATATAAGTTGATTTGGTGTATAATTAGCAAGACTTACAAATTTAGGCAAAAAGGTGTGACCTATACAGCGAAAAATACGGTAACAAGATTATTTATCAAGTTTTCAACACTGCTGCTCATATTCACCAAAGCCACATGCACCTGTTTTAATGGAGCAGAACGCAAAGCAGCCTTTTGACAAAGAGAAAGCAGCTGTTTGTCACTACAAAATCATAAATGCAAGTAATATGTTTGCAGTTTATCTTTTTAAAGCTAACAACCAGCTACCAACACCTCAGTCATCCTTGGCACAACCTCCAAGTGTTTCAAGCCTGTGAGGTAAAAGGTTTTCTAGATGAAAAATTAGAAATGTCTGATTGACTTCCTTGGGCGCCCTAGTGCCTCTCAGTGCCAAACCAATTATTATTATTTTTTTTAAGTCCACTTCTTTAAAAATAAAATGAAATAAAATGCAGTACGTACCTGGAAAAAAGTATGCACCATCTTGGATGTTTTACCCTTTTTATTCCTATTACAAATCAATCATGGTCAATATAAATTGACCTTTTTGACCGAAAGAGCCTCTCTTTAATGAGAAAGTGAAATGAAATTATTTCATTTGGACTCTCCCATCTCACCTGCTGGAGCTTAAAACTCCTTCAGAGTGTTCTCAGGTATCTCGAAGGCCTCTATCGTCATTCACCTTCTTTCACAGTCACTCAGTGTGTGAGGACGGCCTGCTCTTGGTAGATTTACACACGTCCCATGTTTCTTCCATTTCTTGATGATGGACTCATCGTAACTCCTGGGTAAGTTCAGTGGCTTGGAAATATTTTTGTATCTGTCCCCTGACTTAAATATTTATGCAATCACTTATTTTACATTGCATAAATGTATTTATTTGGTAATACTTTGTAAAAATGCAATTTCATTTTGAAAATAGTGAGTTCGTTCTGATGATGTTGTCAAAAAGTCCCATTCATACTGACCATGACTGATTTTTGACAGCAACTAAAGGGTTAAACGTCCAAGGGTAAGTGAATACGTGTTTTAATAAGTGCTGAAAAGATAACTACAGTAAATAACTTTGGAAACACTTTTAGAATTAAATGTCGTTCCATGTACAGCTAAATACTCAAACTGGAGTAGCCTTGTAAGCACATTGTTGAAACCACTGATGTAAAAATTCATTTCCATGCAGAAGAAAGACCCTCTCTGTGACCTTAAGCAGAATCAGCGCATCCGTTTATTTATTTTTATTCTGTTGAAAACCTTTAAAAACATCCAACTAAATTTAATATTTACCAGTAGAAATGTCAGTCACTGTGGATTGGGATGCATTGTTCAACCGATGCATAAAGAAGTAGATACACAGATGTTCAACACTGACTGGTTAAATTACTTTTGCACAACTGAAGCAGAAGGGGAAAAACATCACAAAATATCCCTCTCGAAAGAAAAATAATTGAATTTGAGAACTTTGTGCAACTACAGGAGTCCCTAACTAGACGAAGGTTGAGGAAGGAGCTTTAGTGGTTCTGTGTAAATTCCTGAAAACAGAAAACTTGACCACAGAGTGCAGAAAAACATATGAAAGAAAAGAAACAAACAATAAAAAAGGTGCTTAAAAGTAGCTAAACTGACAGGATTTATTGTCAGCAAGGATGTAGCATGACTATTGTTCTCAGCGACTCCAATTTAGTTCACATACACCAACTCAAAAGATTGACGCTGCGGCTAATGGAACCATCTGAACTCTACAACAGCATGCAACAAAGAGCAACAACTCAACAGAACATCTGTCCATCCATTGTATTGGTTTGTTCTGGCTGTGGAGATCTGGTAACTGGGACCCTGAGTAAATAATTTTGTTCCACCTCATGTACTACATGTGATGTGAATGACAATAAACTTGACTTGAATTTGATATTTGCTCTGGTGAGTTGTGAACATCCAGATGTGGTCAAGATCTGGTGTCAAATATTAGGTAAGGCATATACGTGAGCACAAACATGTATACAACAGCAAGAGGAGCACCATGTATGAATTTTGTTTGAGTCTTTAGGGGGCTTTAGGGTAACACATCGATCAACCATGACGTACGTGTTATAATATGTGTAAAATGGTCTGAGATCACCTACAAAACCAACTTGTGGGTCTTGTTAAATGACTCAGCAAAAAGGAACACAAAAATTACCCTGTGACTCTTCTTCTTCTTCTTTCAGTTTTTCCCTCTTCAAGGAAGTCACCCTCCTCCATCTCACTTTGTCCTCTGCCTCCTCTGCCCTCACTCCAGCTACCTCCATGTCCTCTAACTGCATCAAGATATCTCCTCTTTATTTTTTTCCTGGCAGCTGCATTTCTAACATCCTTCTACCAATATACCCACTGTCCCTCCTCTGGACATGTCCAAACCATCTCAGTCTGGCCTCCCTAACTTTATCTCCCAGTTGTTCAACATGTGCTGTACCTCTGATGATCTCATTCCTGATCTTATCCATCCTTGTCACTCCTAAGGAGAACCTCAGCATCTTCATTTCTGCTACTTCCAGTTCTTTCTCCTGTCTTTTTGTCAATGTCTCTGTCTCCAGACCATACAACATAGCTGGTCTCACCACTGTCTTGTAAACTTTTCCTTTGACCTTTGCTGACACCTTTTTGTCACAAATCACTCCTGAAACTTTTCTCCATCCACTCCATCCTGCCTGGACTCTCTTTTTCACTTCTTTACCACATTCCCCATTTTCCTGGATAGTGGACCCCAAGTACTTGAAGTCCTGCACCTTTGTGACCTCTGCTCCTTGTAGCCTCACTGTTCCACTGGCCTCCCTCTCATTCACACACATGTACTCTGTCTTACTACGGCTGACTTTCATTCCTCTTCTTTCAAGTGCATACCTCCACCTCTCCAAGTTCTCTTCCACCTGTTCCCTGTTCTCACCACAGATCACAATGTCATCTGCAAACATCATAGTCCACGGGGATTCCTGCCTGACCTCATTTGTTTGTCGTTCCATCCAACATGGGTTGTTCCATCACGAAAAATTACCATGTGATTGAATATGTATTTTACATTTGATGACAAAACTTTATTCATCAAGGGTTCCCCTTTATGGTATATGTTAAGGTCAACATGTACCTTTTAATCTTCAAGAATTTATTCACAAAAAGAAAAGGACTTCAACACTTTCTTATATCCACACTCCTGCATGGCTAATTGTGCCCAAGTGCAAGGTAAGGCTGGTACACTTTGCAGTTATTTCCTAAATTACCAACTTATAAGAAACCTTCCACTGCAGTTTGATCCATCTGCCGCCCATCTTAAGGTAGAAACTGCTAATTGGCAACACCTGCACATACACCAGGCAGAGATATTGATTCCTTATTCCCACACTTCAAACATCCTGAGTGACTTGAAGAAGTTAGTGAAGGACCAACAAATTACGGGGCGCCATACTGCTGCAGGCAGGTAATTTACTGGGATTGTTTACACGGGCACGCTTACTGCTGCGCTTGCACTACAGAGAAAACGCCCAGGATCGTAACACGTGGACAGGTGACAAGTGTTTGGTGGGGAAGAGAGTGCTTAGACTGAAAGTACAGCAGCGGCGGATGTAATTAAATCTCTGGTTTTAAAAAGCAAAGATTAAGTGTGTGTTTAATAGATCAATAAGGATGGACGGATAAGACAAAGACGATTAATCAAAGTGTTTGGAAAGCAGAGCTCTTAGGCAAGCAATTAATATGTCAGGGAAACCTCGCAGGAACAAAAAAAGTCCGTTAAAATAAATGTAAGAACGGCATTGAGGGCTATTACTTAGGATTATCATCAACATTGATTTTTGTCTATATCCGTGAGCGAGTGTAATGTTAATATCCCTATTGATTCTGAGCTTTTTAGCAGCTTTTGATGGACACCACTCAAACGCGGCATCTCATAAAACTCCCAGTTTGAGGTTTCATTACAATGTCCAGACCGATCTTTATTTCCCTTGAAGGAGGATTGTGAATATCGATCGGCTGCAGATAAGAAGCACAAGTTCAGCACTTGTTTTTGATGAAATGTGTCTCAAAATTTATATTGGAATAATAGCGCATCAAAAACAAGCCGGGACTCGGAGCCCCCGAGTTAATATGGCTGCAGGCCAGAACAAGCTGCAGCAGTTTGTTTGACTTTGCTTTGAATTGCTTTGCATAAAACTTGAATCTGTTTAAAGCACAGATTGAGGCAAAAGTGTCAGTGAAGAACATAAAAGAAGGTAGACTGTAAAAATGAATACATTATTTTGTCATACATTTAAAACAAGGCTCTTAAACCTCATGATGCCAGCACAGGTGAAAGGCTTCCTGCCTGTTTCCATTCTGATTACAGTATACTGTACTGTAGTTATTTACAGTGGCTCTATAGGCCGGACTCCTGGGAGTGGCCAGCTCAGTCTCATGTAGCCTGCTTTGTTCCTGGCTCTATTGAACCTGGACTCTCTGAGGATATTTGTGGGCTTTTGAGATGGTCTCTGTGTTCAGTTTCATTGCACATACTGACACACTTCTAGACACTGACTGAAAAAAGTTGGAAATAATCTAAAAGCTATGCTAGCTTAAGCCATTGCATTGTAGCGTTTCTCAAACTCCCTTCTTTGACTGCAACACGGCAGCATGGAATAAAGAATAACAATGGATAATTGTCTGAATGTTTATGAAGCATTTACACTATTATCATCCATTTTCCTTCTGTACAATTTTCAGCATCTTTCTCGTTCCACGATCCTTGTGCTATTTCAACAAATCAATGTTCAACTCATTCAGGACAATCTATGACTTTTGGTACTGGTGCAACTTTAGCTTTTTGAAATATTTAGCCTTTTCTGCCACTTTTTTCCCCTCATAGAAAATGAATTGAAGTCATTTTACATCCTTCAAATGTTTACATGTGTTTACAACCTTTTACAGCTCCTTTCACGTTTTGTTCTGCTTCAGCTTCTTTCAGCTTCCTTGTGCTAATTCAAACATTTGTTAAGCTACTTTCAGCTGCTTTTTTCCAAGCCGTTTTTTGCTCCTTTCAGATTCTTTATGCTAACTTCAAAATGTTTGTGCTTTTTCAGCTACTATTTAGCTGTTTTTATGATCGTTTTAGCTTTTATTTGGCTAAATCCACATTTTTGCACCCATTTCAACGTTTTCAGCCTAATTCAGCAAAAATGTGCTGTCTCCACTTTCTTCTGGTAATTTAAGCTTTTTCTGCCTTTTTAGTTGCTTTTCTGCTGTTTTTGCTCATTTCAGCCTTTTTTTCAGATAATTGCCACTTTTTGTGCTCATGTCTGCTTCTTTTAGCCTAATTGGGTGAATTTGTGTTCTTTCTGCTTTTTTGTGCTAATTTAAGCTTGTTCTACCTTTTCATCTACGTTTTTAGTATTTTTCAGCTATTTTTGGCTGTTTTGAGAAAAATTCACATTTTTCATGGTAATTTCTGCTACTTTCAGACTAATTAACTTATTTCAGCTAATTTAAGCTTGTTAAGCTCCTTTCAACTTCCAGCTAATTTAAGCTATTTCTGCTATTTCAGCTACTACTTAGCTGGTATTATGCTAATTTTAGCTTTTTCAGCTAATTCCACTTTTTTTTTTTACCTCGTTTCAGCTTTTTCTGTTTCCTTCTGGTAGTTTAAGCTTTTTTCTTTCTTTCAGCTATTTTTCAGCCATTTTTGTGCTAATTTCAGCTTTTTTAGCTATACTTTTCTAAATGGTCTGCTAATTTCTGAATATTTAAACAAATTTCAGCAAATATGTGTTCTTTGTTGTTTTTTTCTGTTAATTTAGATTTGTTCTTCCATTTCAGCTACATGTCAGCATTTTTTTGGGGGGGCGAACTTCAGCTGTTTCTCTGCAAGTTCTTCATCAACACATTCACACTGCATTTTCACAGGAAATGCATTTTCTCTCGTTGCATTATTATCTGTTAGATAATGTTTCTTTTTCCAGTCTTGATGCATTCGGAAGGAAAGGAAAGCTATATTTGATCACTTTTTGCAACTTTCTGCTAAAGCTTTTACTACTTGTTTGGTCGCCATGGTCACCTATCAATAAGTCTGTGATGAAATTACATTCTCCTGCTTCAGCCACCATCACTGCTCTCTTTGTTTATGCTGGTGAATATTCTCAGTCATCCAGGACATGATAAAATCAGAACAAGCGTTCAATACAAAAACAACTGGATTTTATTTGTTACAGAAAACGTTTCACCCTCTATCCTCTATTTATGCGGTCCAGAGCAGCGAGGACTGTCCAGACCTCTACATTGGGGAAACTAAACAGCTGATTCACAGACGAATGTCCCAACACAGGAGAGCCACCTCCTCTGGACAAAACTCAGCTGTTCACCTCCACCTCACTGACAAGGGTCACTCATTTGAGGACCAAAATTTTCACATTTTGGACAGAGAACACAGATGGTTTGAGAGGGGTGTGAAAGAAGTTGTTTATGTAAAAAAAGAAAGGCTGTCTCTTAACAGAGGGGGGGCCTCATGTTCCAACTTTCAAAGACATATAATGCAGCTTTAAGTTTGATTCCCAGACGGTTCACACCTGATGAGAACAGAGTACCGCCTCTGTGAATTAGACAAAGACCTTAAGAAACCCCTACTGTTAAGGTGTGATGTGTTGATTCGTCAATTTACATAGGATGTGTATGTTATCTCAGGTATGTGTGTGCGTTATCTCAGCTTTCAATTTACATAGGTTGGTGCGTGTCATCTCAGCCTGTTTATAACTTCACTGTCACACAGCCTGCTCTTTGAATTGAAAAATCCTTTTGGATAGAGGGTGAAACGTTTTATGTAACAAATAAAGTCTAGTTGTTTTTGTATTGAACGCTTGTTCTGATCTCTTTGTTTACTTTAACAAAACTTCTACCTCGTTGCTGTAATAAAAAAAAGCCCCAAAATATGTCTAACATGACAAAGGCATCTTCTTCTTTATTGATTTATTTATTTATTGTTGTTTTGGCCATAATTTTTAATCACATTTTGTTGGAAAACTTTGATTCTTTGTTTTGGTTATTGTCTTTTGAAAGCAGAGTGAATTGCTGCGGATTGAAACACAACTGCTTTATGCTTGTCTGTTTCCACCTGATGTCACAGTAACTCCTGTTTTCTTTAAAGTCTTTGTCACACGGCAAGCAATCAGCCGTCTCCAACACAATAAAAAGCTTAAAGAAAGCAACACTTACATCTGCACTATGGTGAACACGTGTTGTCTTTAGTCAGTGAGCCAGAATAAAGCAAATGAGTTTGAACCCACTCCTCTTATTTCCATTTGGGCTTTTGTCTTGTTTCTTTTGACTCCTCTGATATTTGTGTATCAGGCAGTCCATCTTCCAGGCCTGTAGTTGGTTCTCAGGTTACATAAAGGGAAATCTAATAATGTATTTCAAAATATAAATACTATTAAAATCACAAATGGGTGTGCAGTGTAATATTTTAAAACTTTACGTAAAATATAATTATGTCATTGTCAAAGATTATGTCAAAGTGATACATATGTGTGGAATCAACACAAGTACAGAGCCAGGAATGACACTTTACAGAGAACAACACAGAACCAATGAAGCAAACACAACACAAGGAATATAAAGCTCAAACTAAATACTAGAACACGTGCAGAGACAAGGATCGGGTGCGAGTGAGCGGGGCATGAGCAGAAACAAGCAAATACTGTACAGGGATTACATGTACAGGTGAGTAAAAGTAGACCGAAACCCTTAGATCAAAACCTCAAAAACCACACATGTTAAAATGAGATTAGATTACAAATTGAGAAAGAGGAGATAATACACCATCAGATTAGATGAGATACAATGAAGGCATACGATTTTATGATAGAATGAGATATGGCATAAGTCAGACGAGATAATGAAACAATTAATGAAAATGTGCACGATAAAATGAAATTAGATGAGATTAACTGAGATAAAAGATGAGATGAGACGTGAAAAGTGACGAGATGGGACGAGATTGTATTCACGACATGAGACTAATTGCACTAGATGAGTTCAGAAGATTAACATAACTTGCTTTTTGACATCAAAGAGGAATAATTAGACCAAATTCAAAAAAATCGACACTAAATAAACAAATGCATAGTTAAAAGTAAAAAAAATTAAACTGCGTTTTAACAAGATCAATAATCCATGGATGGCTTTGTAAATGTTACGTCTCTCATAACCACTTTAAAGCTTAATAATTTTAATCGTATCACGTAAACAAATGTGAAACTGTGAGAAGCGCAGGTGAAAAATCATACAATGTAACACCACAATTTAAATATCAGTGTCCCTGTGGCACAGTTGTGTCAAGACTAGACATGGAACAAAGTTGACTAAATATTATATGTGGAGCAGAAGGTGTCATGTCAGCACTGCCTCTGTGGTTTTAATATAGGCCACCAGACGCTCCTCTGGGACATCTGCTCAACTCCGGTGAGCAGCCATTGTTATTACATTTGGCTTGAATGTCGCAATTTCTGCCTTTCCCAACTTCTATATGAAATGGAAAACCTAAGGATTAGGACCACTTTAAATGATTAGAACGTCTGGCTTCTTAAAGAAAAGCATAAAGAAACAGGATGGTTTAAAACGTTTGCATTGTTCTGTAAACGTCCACTTCAGCTTCAGTTTGGAACTAGTTTCATGTGATTTTAGTCCAGCTGGTGAGATCTTGTTTTTTTTTTTTTCTTCTGACAATTTGTAGGAATATGATTTTTGATTAGGGCTCTTTGGATCTATGTACAGGCATCTGTTAAACCGATGTGAATGTTTATGAAGCATTCTCGCTGTTGTGATCCATTTTTCTTCCATACATTTTTCGGCGAGATTCTCGTCGCTCAGTTTTCAAGCTATTTCAACCAATCATAAATCAAAACGTTTAGCTCTTTCAGAACAATCATGCTGTGACTTTTGGTATTGGTGCAACTTTAGCTTTTTGAATTTTTTTGCCCTTTTTTTTTTTTCTCATAGAAAATGAATTGAGCCTATTTTACATCCTTCAAATATTTAGATCTGTTTACAACTTTTTACTGCTTCTTTCACATTTAGTTCTGGTTCAGCTTCTTTGTGCACATTTAAACTTTTTCCAGCAATTGTAATGTCAGCTTTTTTATGCTAACTTTCAGGTTCTTTCTGCTAACAACATTTATGTGCTTCTTCTATTTTCTTTCTGATGATTTCAGCGTGTTAAATTCCTTTCATCGTATTTCTGCTAGTTTCCGCTAATTTCTGCTAGTTTCATCTTTTTCTGCTATTTCAGCTACAATTCTGTTCTAATTTCAACCGTTTCAGCTAATTTCACATTTATTCCACTAATTTCAACTGTTTTCTTCCTAAATCATGAAAATGATGCTCTCTCCACTTCCTTCTAGTAATTGAAGTTTCTTTCAGCTTTTTTTAGCCACATTTTCAGCTGTTTTATTTTGCTGATACCAGCTATTTTCAGAAATTTTTCATTTTTTGGAACTCATTTGTACTTCTTTCAGCCTAATTGGGCAAATGTGCTCTTTCTGATTTCTTCTACTAATTTAAAGCTCGTTTTACATTTTCTAATACTCTCTTTTAGCATTTTTCAGCTAGTTTAAGCTGTTTTCAGATAAATTCAAGGTTGGTAATTTCTGCTATTTTTAGTCTAAATAACATTTCTGCTAATTCCAGCTTGTTATAATCCTTTTGCCTTAATTTTAAGCCAGTTCTGCTATTCCAGATACTGTTTAGCTGTTTTTATGCTGATTTGAGCTTTTTCAGCCAATTTCATTTTTTTTTTTTGCTCATTTCAGCTCTTTATGCTTCCTTCTGTTGGTCTAAGCTTCTTTCTGCCTTTCAGCTACTTT
>JBBPBX010022366.1:25267-41479 GCA_038048925.1 Garcialebias charrua
AACCTATTTCAGCAAATAGGTTTTCTTTCTGCTTTATTCTGCTAATTTAGGCTTGTTCTTCCATTCCTGCTACATTTCAACATGTTTTGCAGTTAATTTCTGCTGCTTTTCAGCAAGTTCTTCAGCAATAAGCATTCACATGCTATTAGTGCCTAGTTTATTTTTAGTTGTTTTTCTTAGTTCATATCTTAGATCTTATCACTGTTCTTCTTTTACATTTTATTGTTGGATGTAACTGGGATCCTGTGTACATAATCTCGTTTCATCACATGTACCACATGCGGTGCGAATGACAATAAAGAATCTCTGACTCTCCGACTCAATGCATTTTTGTAAGATATGCAATTTACATATTGTTTTTCTCACCTCAAATAACAAACTTTGATTTACTGGATGTGTCTCCAATTTTTCAACAGCAGATGTTGAGGGAAATATTGTGAATCACGTATTTATTTTATTCCTGGGACAAGTTGTGCTTATTGACAAATGCACAATTATGTCATAGTCGATAACTAATTAACTTTCTATACACCCAATAGAGACAGAGGAGTTTATGATGAATAGCAGTCAACTTTTTTATGTCTGTGTAATTGCTTACAGCTACAACACACTAAATTAGAAATCATTGGTTGTTGTTTTTCTTTATCAGTTGCAATCATTTCATTCTAAGGAGCAAACTTAATTTTATCATCCAAATGAAACTGCACATCTTTTTCTTCTTTTTTGCCTCACTTATAAATAAATAAAAATAAATAAATGTCACATTTTTGTCATCTGTGTATGTTTCCCATACTTGACAGACGAAATTGGTCTCTGCATTTAACCCAACCACCAAGTCTCCAATCTTAAAGGGATATTTTGGTCAATTTTGAAGAAGTGTTCTGTCAAATAGTCATTCATTATTAATGACATCACCAGTTGTGACATCAGTTATCCGGGCTTATGGCTATTTCTCCCATGTTTCCATGTATGGTAAATTTGCTGAAGTTTTATAAATACCTTCTCTGACTAATGTGGTTTTTATTTTATTGCCCTCCAAGACACATTTTCACTATCTGGTCCTGTTAAATTCAAATACATATATTTGGGCTTAATGTGCAACTTTTATGCTCATGAGCTTGTTGCTCCGGTACTCCTTCACCTAACCACCTGCTGTTTTTGTTGTTGCTGTTGCTCCTTACTGTTGGTCTTGCTGCTTTGCTCAACATCTTGTGTTTTTGCTCTTAGCTGTCACCCTCACCTCACGTGGTCAGAACAATTGCTCCTTTAGGAGTCATCAGGAGAAATGCAAAACTTAACAGATATTAAAAGTAATTTGATGTCTTTCGTACTAGTCCGCACTTGTCTCTTAGGTTAGGAAAGGTGTTTGCAGCGAGAGCATTGTGATTACAATAAAGCATGCAACTGTGCAGCTTTAAAAGCTTAAAATAACCTCTGCAAGTAAATTATGAGCTTCTTTAAGAAACTTATTGCTGATGCATTATTGACCTCTAGTGGTGTGTATTCAGAAGCTGTTTGAATATTGTCAAGGAAAGAAATAATGAACTGATTTTAAATCTAATCAAAATGCCACTTTAGCTTTGAAAAGGCACCCTGTAATATATTTTGGTGTTGAAGGTTAAGGTTAATCAAGAACAAAAATGGGAGACGTGAAATTTGATTAAAGCTTTTATTTTGACAACGGATGCTGATGTGGTCAGCCAAATACTTTACAAATGTGGGGGCATACTGTATATGCAAAAAATATAAAATTGCTGAGGACAAAATTGCAGCCGTTTCCCACTTTAATCAAAAGGTTTGACATGCAGATCACAATGGGGGCAATCAAATTGAATAAAAGCTTCAAACGAACACTGAAATGATATGAATGGACAAAATGTGCTCCAAATGAATCACATCAAGCTTTCAAACGCAGGCAATCAAGGACGATTACTCACAGTAACTTAATTTATGCAATATATATAAATAAATAAACTTGTTTTCCCATTGTATGTGGATCTTTCAGAGAGTCCCTCATTGCCTTTGAATTGGAGCGTCGTCTCTTGTCGCTGGGAAGACGTCAATTTCCTTGAGGATCCGTTTCGCAATAACCTCATTGTTTGCCGAGACCATCCTCCGAGACATCAAATCGAACTGCCCCCCTAAAATGATAAAAACAAAGTCTTTGTTAAGAGGTGTCGCACTGGAAGTGTTAACAAAAAGGTTCTCCGCAGAGCATACACACCATCAAGATCCAGAAGTCTCCCTCCAGCTTCTTGAACTATGACTGCTCCAGCAGCAATGTCCCAGCAGTGGATGCCGATCTCAAAGAAGGCTTCAACAGCGCCAGTCGCCACCAGACACATGTTGGTGGCAGCTGTTCCTGACCCGCGGAGCCTAGCAGGACCGAGCAGTCAGGGGAGAATGAATACAAGAAAATGCTGTGTGAAGGCTTATTGTAGAAGAACTTGCTGAAAAACAGCTGAAATTAGCTAAAAACAAACATGCTGAAATATAGCTGAAAGGGAAGAACAAGCCTAAGTTAGTAGAAGAAAGCAGAAAGAACATGTTTGCTGCATAAGCAGAAATTAGCATAAAAATGATGAAATGTGATTAAAAAAGCTGAATTTAGCAACAACAAAAAAATAGCTGAAAAGTTGCTGAAAGGCATAAAGAAGCTTAAACTACCATACGGAAACAGACAGAGCTAAAATTAGCCCAAAAAATGTGGAATTAGCTGAAAAATAGTAAATAAGCATAAAACAGCTAAATAGCTGAAATAGCAGAAAATGCTGAAAGTCTAGGGGTATGATTCTCGTTTCGGGTGCGAGAGGTCCCGGGTTCAAATCCCGGACGAGCCCCCACAATGTTACGTCCACCAGGCTCATTTGGTGGGGTAACATTAAAGGACGCCACACAAGGATTTCTGATTAACTAAAAAAAGTATTTATTAAATTATGTTAGAGCAAAGAAACCAAGAAAAATGAATACCTGCTAGATAAATGAATAAATGAATGCCTAAAATGAGAAACCCAAAATGATTGTAGACAAAACTCACCAACACCAACCATAAGGTACAAACCAAACCAAAATGGTGTTCTGAGGAGGAGGAAAAGCCCTCTCCTGCTGCATGCATGGCAGCTTAAATAATAGGGAGTGCACCAATCAGGGCAACACAAAACACCTGCAGAAGGCCTGCAGAACCAAAAACCACTGCAGCCGTAACATAGCAAAAATAACTTGAAAGGAGCATAACAAGCTTAAATGAGCAGAGAAAAGTTAATAAGGCAGAAAGTAGCAGAGATTGCCACGAAAAACTTGAATGTATCTGAAAACGGTTGAAATTAGCTAAAATGCTAAAAAGGGAAGCTGAAAATGTGTAGATTACTTTGTCTATTTTCTTATGGCATCATATTTTTATTGTAATTTTATGTTGTGTTATGTGCTATATAGGTGATGTTTGTATTTTTCTCTGCTCTTTTGTTTTATGGGACGTTTCTTATTCTTACCTGCCTTAGGACAACGGATGCAAATTAGCTATTGTGCTAACTACATTGATGCTTACTGCTGTCATGTTGATTAATATGCATTGTCCTAACTTAAATAAATAAATAAATGAATGAAATGAAATGTAAAACATGCTTAAGTTAGCAGAAGAAAGCAGAAAGAACACATGTTTGAAAGAAGCAGAAATGAGCACAAAATATTGGATATTTTCTGAAAAAACACAGAAATGTGCAAAATGAAATCAGCTGACTAGTAGCTAAAAAAATCAAAAGAAGCTGAAATTATCAGAAGGAAGAGGAGAGAGCACATTTTTGCCGAATTAGGCTGAAAAAAGTTTAAATGATTAAAAAAAATGTGTAATTAGCTGAAAAAGTTGAAATTAGCATAAAACAGCTAAATAGTAGCTGAAATATCAGAAAAGGTTGAAACTTGCGTAAATAAACTGAAAGGAGCATAACAAGCTGGAATTAGCAGAATAAAGTCAGAAGAAGCAAAAAAATGTTGCAGTTAGCAGAAATTTTTTAAAAGAATCACAGAAAAGCTGAAAGTAGCTGAAATGTTGTTTAACTTTGTACAAGGAAGCTGAAAGAAGCTGAACCAGAACAAAATTTGAAAGGAGCAGTAAGAGTTTGTAAACAGATCTAAAGGTTTGAAGGATGTAAAATGAGCTCAGTTAATTTTCTATGAGGAAAAAAAACTAAAGTTGCACCAATCCCAAAAGTCATAACACCTTCTGCCGAATGAGCTGAATGTTTTATATGAATTGTTAAAATAGCACAAAAACTGTGGAACGAGAAAGATGCAAAAAAATGTACGGAAGACGAATGGATCACAAAAGTGTGACTGCTTCATAAACATTCACACAATAATATGAAATGCTTCATAAACATTCACACAATAATATGAAATAATTCAGTGTTGCCGTGAGTCGCATGTTATGTCTAAAGAAACAAACCTGCAGAATGACTGATAAAAAAAAATTCACATCACAGAAAATGTTCTATTCCCAAGAAAAAACATGTTCCTTTCTGTCTGTTTCTACCACTTGTTTGTTCCAGCTTTATTTTGATTATTTACAGCCGCTACAGTCTTAGAAGATGGCTGTTTCCCAATTGTTTTTATTCTGAAATCATCAGATTTTGCCAACTGCACCAAAAGTGTACTACATTTCAAGATAGCAGCTGCAAACTGCCGTAAACAGCTACCGGTAACTTATTCTAATAGCTCTCATTAGCTATTAACCACTTGAGAAAAAAAAAGATAAAGAATCGTCAAAACTAATCAAGAAATGCATGGGGATGTATGATATACAGTAGCTAAATTCAAACACTTGCTGGGGTTTCTTTGAAGTTGGCTTTGGCATCTAACAATAGGAAAGTTCAGGTTTTAAGATGCAGCAGGCCCACAGTGAGGCTACAAGTAAAAGCTGTGAATTTTCAGAAAATGGCAAAATTGCAGAGTACCCTACTTTATGTTAGGATTTATAATCTGGCCAACAATTTTCTGTTAACTGGCCAGAAGACCATCATTGATACCCTCCATAGGATGGGTAAGCCAAATTTGTCACAACAAATCAATCAAAATATGGTACTTTCAAAACGATGTCAATCTTCAATGGTTGGGAATCCCTTTGCCTTAATAATTGCCCTGATGCGACGTGGTATTGAGGCAATCAGCCTGTGGCATTGCCTGGAGTTATGGAAGCCCAAATTTCCTTGATGCTTGCTGTCAGCTCTTCTTTGTTGTTGGGTCTGGTGCCCCTCATTTTTCTCTTGAGAATACTCTATAGATTCTCAATGGTGTTTAGGTCCGGCAAATTGGCTGGCCAGACAAGTACTGTACAGTACTGTGACGGCATGGGCATCAAACAAGGTTTTGGTGCTTCTGGCGGCATGGGCAGGGGCCAGGTCCTGCTGGAAGATGAAATCTGCATCTCCATACCAATTCTCAGCAGAAGGAATCATGAAGGCCTCTAAAACATTCTGGTAGACTGTTGCAGTGACCTTGGATTTAAGAAAGCAGAGTTTACAAACACCTGCACCGGACATTGCACCCCAAATCATGACCGACTGTGGATATTTCCCATTGGACCTCAAGCAGTATGGGCTCTGTTCCTCACCCTTCTTCCTCCAAACCCTTGGATCTTGATTTCTGAATGAAAGGCACACTTTACTTTCATCAGAAAATAGGACCGAGGAACCCGGCAGTTGTAGCCCATCTCCTGGATGCGTCTGAATGTGGTGGTTTTTGAAGCTGTGACTCCCGCCTCATTCCACTTTCTCTGGTTCTCTGACAGATTCTTGGATCTTCTCTGTTTGATAATCCGCTGAAGCCCACGGTCATCTCTGTTGCTGGTGCATCTTATGATGCCACATTTTGCCTTTCCACTAGACTTTCCATTGACATGCTTGGACACAGCACTCTGTGAACAGCCAGCCTTCTTAGCTATGAACTTTTGTGGCTTACTCATCCTATGGAGGGATCAATGACGGTCTTCTGTTCAGTTATTACGTCTGCAGTCTTCCCCATATTGAACCAAACTGAGACAATAGAACCAAACTGAAGCTATTTAATGACACCTGGGGAAACCCGTGCAGGTGATTTGAGTTTAGTAGATGATTAGTGCGTCACACTCAGTTTAAAACATTCATGCCCTGCAAAATTTGGCCTGATTTCTCCACAGTATTCTAAAATGTTGAAATCCTGTTTTTGTGGGTTTCATGAGCTGGAAGCCCAAATTATGTAAAAATAATTATGGGCCCTGAATCTATCATCTATCAAAGATGAACTTTTTGAATGGAATTATGGAAGTTAAACAACTTTTCCATGCTATCCTAATTTTTTGGAAAGGGTCTGTCTATTATACCTACTTGATATTTCGCAATGTGGTTTGATTGTCATTAGAATGAATAAAGTGAGTCAAACTCAACCCTGTCGTCCCATTATTAAAGCACATAAATGGTAAAAGATGGTCTTAAACTCATTGGTGCAGAACTTTTTGGATTTAAGGTGCAGTAACGAGCATTACGTACCCATGCACTGGGATGCAGAGGATCTTCTGCATGGTGGAGAAGATTTTGTTCACTTTGTCTGGACTTCTGTCAGTTCCATGCTCAGAAATGATGATGGATCTGTGGATGTCTACGATGACAGCAAGCCAAAAGGATTATTGTTCCAAGCCATTAGCGGGTGTTGACTATAAAGATGTGAAGGTAATATAAAATATCCATAGTGCTTGTACCTTTTACATCCGATACTTGTATTGGTTCATCATTACAGAAAGCCCCCTTTCCTTTACTTGCTTTATACATCTTGTCCTCCAAGCAGCTGTACACCACGCCAAACTCCAGCTATAATAGAGATACAATTCATTAAGGAGTCATAGTCATGAAAACAATGGTGTGATTCAACCTACCTGTTTATCGACAGCAAAGGCAATAGACACAGCCACAAATGGGAATCTGAGGAGAAAAAAAAATCCATAAATTTAATTTATTATTGAACATTTGTTGATGATGATAGGTTTGTCTCAAAGAAGTTTTGATTTGCACTAAAATGAGTGTGTCAAACAGAGACCGTCAAACATCTTACCCATGTACAAAGTTAGTGGTGCCATCAACTGGGTCTATGATCCACGTAGGCTTGTTTGTCAGGATACATGGCTCCCCCTTGGCGACGGACTCCTCCCCAATAAAGCTGCAGTACAAAGAAGGCAAAGAAAACGGAGGAATATCAGGTTCTGATGGGGCAAACATGGCAACGTTCATCGGTGTGTTGGTTTGCATGGCTCACCAGTGTGCGTCCTCTCCAAACTTCTGCTTTAGAGACCCAATAATGATGTTCTCCACTCTCTCATCAGTCTTTGTGACAAGGTCCACAGTGGAGCTCTTCGTCATGATTTTGATTTCACTCTCGCTCGCTTTTCGAATTTCCTGTTTGGAAATACATTATTTCAACAATGTCACCCGAATAGACCTTAAACCTAGAGCTAAATTAAGGAATTGCTCATGTTTTGAGAATCAGGAATTGGATTTAGTCCACCTAATTTATAAAATAAAAAGTTGCACCTCTCCTGCCTTTCTTGCCACTTCAACGGCGAAGTCATACTCCATCTGCCACGAGGCTTCAGTGTGATTCTCCATTTTATCTCTGTTGATGGGCTGGTTAGAAGTCTGTAAAATATAAAGCTGTACAATTACAACATTAGGTTATTAATAAGACATACATCACAATGGCCAAAATTTAAATGTACTCAAATATGCCTGTAAAAGGTTTAATAGAGGCGCAGGCTCTGAGGCCAACAAAACATTATGACAGCATTAGCTCAAACCTGCATGAATAGCACACTTCTATTACAGCTGAAATGAATGAGTTACCGTATTTTCAGCATATAAGTCACAATTTTTTTTTTCCTAATTAGCACGTCCTGCGACTTATACGGCCAAGCGACATATTTATGTATTTTTCCCCATATTTTTAGACCAATTTTTGGCTGAGATATGACCATTTCCATTCATTCTGACGGAAAAAATGGAGCAGTACCACTTTAAAGGGCCGTAAAGGGCCCTCTAGGCTTTTGACAACTACCGGTGTACCTGTATGTGTGTACGGATATTTTAGAGCAAAAAAGAGTCTTGCTGGATGGACAGCGTGTGCGCGCACATCATGCTGCAGTTTAAAGATAAAATTAAAGTGTTTAACTCCATTCCTGCCATCATCCTGGGAGGCTTGACCAAGCTTCAAAGCAGCTCTGCACCTTTGGGAGGAGTGGATGGTGGACGTAGAGCACAGCTTCACGGCTACAGGACAGATGTGTCACGCGACATTACAGCAGGTCCTCGGATGGATGGATAAAGCGTGGACCTCAGTCAGTAAGGAATCCATCTGTCGGGGTTCAGGAAGGCAGGATGTTTTCTGGACGTGGAGGAGGAAGAGGAGGCAGTGCTCTGAGCTGCATCAACTACCTGTTACATCAGGAGTTGGCAGAACTCTTCACCAGCGACACAGAGGATGAAGAATTCAACGAATTTGAATAAAAATAAATAAATGAATAGGTGTTTCTGTCATCATTATGGGCGGGTGAGCATGTAGTAATTTTAAAGCCGCTTTACTTTGTATTTCGTCGGCTTCATTTTGCCAAGTTTTTACCGTCAAAGTGCATTTATTAAGAAAAGTTCAGCTCAGACACACTTTTGCTATAATGTCAGCAAACAAATATATATTTTAAGGTGTTTATCTTGTTAAATTTTAAAGAGATGCAGCGTTTCCGCTCGCTGCGTGTGCACGTTTTGCAGATCCGACGTTGCAAAACTATTTAAATCAAGCTGATTTGAATATCACATTCATTTATTAAGGAAAAGTTCAGCTCAGACACACTTTTGCTATAATGTCAGCAAACAAATATATATTTTAAGGTGTTTATCTTGTTAAATTTTAAAGAGATGCAGCGTTTCCGCTCGCTGCGTGTGCACGTTTTGCAGATCCGACGTTGCAAAACTATTTAAATCAAGCTGATTTGAATATCACATTCATTTATTAAGGAAAAGTTCAGCTCAGACACACTTTTGCTATAATGTCAGCAAACAAATATATTTTTTAAGGTGTTTATCTTGTTAAATTTTAAAGAAATGCAGCATTTCCACTCGCTGTGGGTGCACGCTTGAGACAGTGAAACTCTTTTTTAAATCCAGCTTATTTGACCACTACATGCATTTATTAAGGAAAAGTTCAGCTCAGACACATCTTTACTATAAAGTCAGCAAACAAATATATTTTAAGGTGTTTATCTTGTTAAATTTTAAAGAAATGCAGCGTTTCCACTAGATGCGGGTGTACACTTGAGACAGTGAAACTCTTTTTTAAATTCAGCTGATTTGAACATTACGTTCATTTATTAAGGAAAAGTTCAGCTCAGACACATCTTTGCTATAATTTTCAGCAAACAAATAATTGTTTTTAAGTTTTAATATTGTTAAAGTCCTTCCGTGCACGCTCCTGTGGCCATTTGGCAGCCAATCAATTTTTGGCAAAACACCGGCCCACATTTCCGAGTTGTCAGCGGTGACGCGTAACAGCGACGCGTCAGCGGTGACGCATAATAGATGCGACGTATACGGCGGTGCGACATGTTTATGGATTTTTCCACTTTATTGGACATAATTGGACTGATGCGACGTGTACGGCGGTGCGACGTGTATGGCGGAAAATACGGCACCTACAGGACTTCCTTCAACGTTGTTCTAAATCGTTCCCACAAACCAGGATTGCAATACATTGTGTGTCCTTTCTCTGTATTTTTCCTGTTAGAGGTAGTTACAGTATATAACGTTTAAAAAAAATTAGTTATTTTCATGTTTCTTTATAAGATCTGCCTTTTGCAAAAGAAAAAAAACCATAAAAATCCTATATTTATTTGTAAATGAAGCACCTGTGCTGCTGAATTTTAATGCTATTAACAGTCTTTTAAAGTTGATTCAGTTATTCTTTATTAGAGCAGTTTATTTATTTTTGCTGAGTGAGCCACAACAATTTTTCTTTGTAAATCAATCCCCACCCAAGAAATATCGTTTATTTTATTTTATTTTTTTACGAGTTGGACAATGTCATTTGTGTACCTGCCATGCTGAATACAGGGAATCCAATCAAACAAAATTACTGATATTAAATCTGTAAAAAAAATATATATATATATTAACCAGTTCAATTGAAAACCAGCAGCATTAAAAATTAAGATAATGATTTATTACTAAAAGTTCACCTAAATGCATTTACCGGTACTTAAACTTCAGTTTAACTTACGTTGAGTCAAACAAAAAAAGCAAAATAACTAATCTAAACCCAACAAGTTTCATGTTCTGCAAACATATTTCTATGTAGGTCAACCAAACATCTGCTTTGGCTACTTTTTTCAAGTGTAGTGTCTGGCAGGAGCTGTAAATAACCTGAAAGACAAAACTCTGGGCACATATTCCCTCTTCTTTCCCTCCAGTGTTTGCATCATCACAGCAGAGTTGAGGAAATGCTAAACATAGATTTTCTGTTTTTATTAATATTATTTGTTTTGCCATGGAAGGTTCTTAACATTTCTGTAATTAATTATGACTCACTTTAGTTTTGCAATCTCACTTTGCTCAAATAACTACATGTAGATTATAAATATAAGGGCAACATGGCTGGTTTTTAAAGGGCAGAGCACATGCTGTGCATAAAAATACCTATAAATTATGTTAGAAAAACGATCCGATGACTAAAGACATTCAGTAATGATAATATGTGTTCCTTTAGAAAGCAAGCTGTGTTACTAAGACAACACACCTGAACCTGCTGACCCAAGCAGAGCATCTTGTTTTATCACACACCTGTAGCTAGTCAGTGAAAGAAATCCTTACCTCGAGGAGTTAAAGCTGCCAGGTACTTCAGGTTCTAGTAGCCCTTTCTTTCTCAAGTCCACAACTTATATTTGCCCCATTGTTGAGAAGATCCAATTTATAGGAAGCTGGCATGACCAGGTAGGAAAAGTACCAGAACCGCCCTCAGAGGCATTTTCCCCTCAGCAGCCAGAGGAAAAAAACTGATCCTGCCCTCACAAAAGCAGACCTCCACCAGCCACCTGAACCAACCATCCTCTCACATTTTCACAGCTATGATTGAGAAAGTGAGTGGAAAAATTTGGGGGAAGTCTTCATCCTTTTTGTGAAGGTGCCACAGGAAGCCACACCCACCTAAGGTTTCTGTAACAGCTGACATGAGTTCTCAAAAAAACACCAATAAGAGTTGAAGTCGGCAGATTTTAGGATGTGAACATACTTTTTGGAAGAAAATGTTTCCCGTCTTTAGTTTGCCAAACAAAGTCACTGTCAACAATATTCTCCCTGACAGTTACATTTTAGGCTATTGTTTCCCATTGGAAATAAAATGCAAAATAAAAAGTCCCCCTAAGCCAATAACAGCATAACTAAGGGGTAGGTCCGGAAACCTGAGCCAACCGTAGGATTTATCATGAAGGAAAATATCACATTAGCATCGTTATTGTTGGGTTAAATGTTGACATGTTAATGAACATACCGTATTTTTCAGACTATAAGGCGCACCGCATTATAAGGCACATTAAGTTAAAAAATAACAGTCAGATAAGTCAAACTTTATTCAACTCATTCATAATAATCACATAAAATCGGTTCAAGGTCAGTAAGCACAACCAGAATTATTACATAAGGCGCACCTGATTATAAGGCTCATAGTCAATTTTTGAGAAAATTAAAGGATTTTAAGTGTGCCTTATAGTCAGAAAAATACAATATTTAAATTTAAAGATAAATGCAGGTAGTCCCCGACTTACGAGCGAGTTCCGTTCCTGCGAGGCTCTCGTAAGACGAAAATTAGTACGTCGGAACACGAAACACGTGTTCTCGTAAGTCCGGATTTTCTGTCGTAAGTCGGAAAATTTATGCTAGCGCTACTACGAACACTCATTTTTCATCACAAATGTTCATACTAGTTCATAAACATGCTCATAAACTTGTTTCCAAATGGTTAGCTAACACACTTTCATCTAAAAACACTTAAAAGTGCTGTATTTTTTGTATGTTCTTTACAAATTTACTGCTCACTAGCCAGCTCTTAAGTCCGGAACCTCGTAGGTAAGAGCGCTCGTAAGTCGGGGACTACCTGTAAAGAGATAGTTCAGATCATTTGAAGTTTGCTTGGGTTATTCATTGGATCATTAATTTAGTCCGAATTGAACTGTTTTTCAAAGCAGATTTAAGAGCTACTGTCTTCAACAGGTAAGATATCCATTTTTCTTAACCTTGCAATAGAACCCCGCTTCAAAAAGCAGCAACAACCTCAAACGGAACAGCTGAGAGATCGTTTTAGATCCTTCGCAGTGAATGGTTGATTATTTCAGCCCGCGAGTGACATTATTTAAATTCTGTCATTCAGATCCATGCGGTACATCAGTCCTCAGGGACTTAAGACTACTGTATTTCCCGGATCATCAAGCTTCTCTTGAATGTCTGACAGTTGCATAAAGTGAGAGTTTGTTGCGAGACATGTTGCAATGCTGCATGTCTAAAGAAAATTACAAGTTGTATCTCTTTCTTTTTGGTGTCCTCAAGAGGCTTCCACTCATACAGCGTGTTCAGAACGGGTTAATGCAAACAACAATATGTATGTCTCTGCCTGCGTTATGCTTTGTAAAAGCAGAAACAAGCATCAAGGTTCAAGGGTCTTTATTGTCATTCGCATCACAGGAGGTACATGAGGTGGAACAAAATTGTGTACTCAGGGTCTCAGCAACAATATAAAAATACCTGTATATATAAAAAGAAACAGTATACAAGGAAGGATGTAAGAAATATGCTAAACAATAATATTGTAATATAATACGGTGTATTAAACAGCAGCCTGAACATGGGTCTATTGTGAGTAGATGGGTACGAATATAACAGCTTAAGGTAAGAAATCAGCAGCATGGATAAAGTGTCAAATCGCCAATTAAAGTGGCATTACAGTGATTATCCTGGTTAGGGAGACTAACAGCCTCAGGGTAGAAGCTGTTCCTCAGTCTAGTGGTTCT
Source organism: Garcialebias charrua (assembly GCA_038048925.1). NCBI lineage: Eukaryota > Metazoa > Chordata > Actinopteri > Cyprinodontiformes > Rivulidae > Garcialebias > Garcialebias charrua. The sequence continues at coordinate 38,331 of JBBPBX010022366.1, forward strand.
ACACTTAATGCTCCTTAACCTCCTGCCTGAGGGGAGCAGGGCAAAAAGTGTGCATGCTGGGTGAGTAGGGTCCTTCATGATGCAGGTGGCTTTCTTCCTGCATCTAGAGGTGTAGATGTCTGTGATGGTGGGGAGACTGACTCCAACATCTTCTGTGCAGCCTTCACCACTCTCTGCAAAGCTTTTCTTTCTGCAGCTGTGCAGCCTCCATGCCACACGTTGATGCTGGAGCACAGGATGCTCTCCACTGCACACCTGTAGAAGGAGGTGAGGACTGAGCTTCTCAGACCAGCTCGTCTCAGCCGCCTGAGGAAGTAGAGTCTCTGATGAGCTTTCTTGATCAGGCTGCAGTGTTGATGCCCCAGCTGAGGTTGTCACTCAGGTGCTCACCCAAGTACTTGTAGTTGGAGACCACTTCCACCGATCCACCAATGTGCGGGGGGAGTGGGGAGGTGTGTTTGCTCCTTCTGAAATCCACAATCATTTCGTTCATCTTCTTTCTACACCAGCTCTCCAGGTGTTCCACCTCCTGCCTGTAGCTAGACTCATCATTGTTTGTGACGCGTCCAACCACCGCTGTATCATCTGCAAACTTTACAATATGACAGCCTGGGTGGGTAGGTGCACAGTCATACGTGAGCAGAGTGAACAGAAGGGGGCTTAACACACAGCTCTGAGGGGAGCCAGTGCTGAGGGTTATGGTGGAGAAGTTGTGGATCCCCTGTTGACATACACTGACGTGATGCTTCATGCAGCCACACCTTGCATACCTCAGGTTCATGTGTGTCGCAACATGTTCAGGCCGCGCACGCATCAGATTAAGGTGAGTGCACGAGCACGTCAGAGCCTCTGAAAGCAAGTTGTTTATCAGAAATCAAGTTTCGTCTGGCAACAGCTTTGTTAGCCCACAGGAAATCTGGCAGAAAGCATTGCCGTCCTTGTAGACAAGTTGTGGCTTTGCAGGAAGTCCAAGAAGCACAGGCTGCAGCGGGAATAAACAAACCTGTGTCAGATTTGCCAGATCAGTGCGGGTTATTGTGTTGAAAGTTTTGTTTGAGGGCAGGAAGCTGCAGCAGAGCAGTTGTCACCTACTTGTCCTCGTTGTGCACTCTCTGACTCTTTGAAATGTTGGGAGACATGCGGAGGGAAGTGATGGGACAAGCAAAACAAATCCATCAGTCCCACTGTCCCCCTGGCAGCTTTGTTATGAATAATTTATCCAGGATGACGGATGTTTTGGATGTTTGGTTTCCAGAGATCGCAGCTGTAATTGAGGACTGTCAAGGTGCAGAAGTTGCCGAAGGTCAGCAGTTCAGTTTTTGAGTTATTTAACAAAAAAGTTCAAGATTTTAAAGGATTCTTAAGACGTTTATTGGGCAAAATATGAACTTAAGCACTGTAGAGCTTAAGAGAATGCATTGAGGGTGTTCATTGAGAATGAACTTTCTTAAGCACTGTAGCTTACTCCGACTGCCTGTTCATAGTTATATTGAAATTATAAAGCTTTTAACTCAAATAACAGTTGTCAGTGCAGAGATATCATCTGCCAATGGTCCATGTGTTGAATAGCACATGTTCATCAACTGAGAACTTCTCTCACTAAGAGAAGCTTCAAACCAGTGGTTCATTGCAGCAGACTGGAATTCCTCCTCAACAGCTGAAGAAGAAAAGAGAATGGTTTGGCTAAGAGGATCTGCGTTTAATGTTCTATCTTTATAATGAAAATGTTTGTCTCTATATGCTGAGGATTCATGGTCATCAGGTTCTGTAGAATTATCCAGAATGTATTGTATTTACAATATTTATTTCAGTAATGTAAAATGGAGTGGAACATTGGAATATTGTTAGTACAGTATTGTTTTTATAGTGATGTCACACATATGAAACACTGCCTTGTTGATGAAAGTAAACAGAAATGTGTGATCTGTTAAATACTGTATATGGATGGAATTCATTCTTTTTACATCATTACAATCTTGAGAGGAAGGTAGTCATGTCTGTCTGTCTGTCTGTTAGCAAAATATCTCATGAACCTCATGAACCATTGAAGGATTTTAATAAACCTCTTGGATCATTAAATGGACGTACATCGACTAGCAATCTGTTTTTGGAATCAATCAAATTGTGCCATCACTAGTGAAGTAATTTAGTTTTCCTTCAACGCTCAGATGTGAACGCATGTCTCTGAACTGGTCTGGATGTCTGATTGTTATCTTTATCATAATTAGCATCATAATTTTATTTCCTCTAGTTATTTAACATTCAACAATGGTGTACCACAAGGCTCAGTCTTAGGACCCACCCTCTTTGCAATCTACATAGGTAATGTAGGTCAGAGCATCCCTGATGCATCCTTACATTTCTATGCAGATGACACAGTTGTTTATTGTCGAGCTAAAGCAGTTGCTAAGGTTTTCCAGCTTTTGCAATCTGCTTTCGACATTGTCCAGTCAGATTTGTTCTGTCTCAAACTTGTTCTAAATGCAGACAAAACCAAAGGGATGATTTTTTCAAACAGGAAGTCGGTCCCAGTTCTTCCTCTAATTTTATCCTTGAATAGTGCCCCTATTGAGTTTGTTGATTCCTATCCACCTTATTCTTGGGGGTGTCACTGTAGAAGCGAGAATGTGTCGTACTTCCGTTTGACCCCGGAAGTAGAATTTTTGCATTGGCTCCTCATTGTTTGCTTGCTAATCTGCACGCGTCGTTGAAGTTCTGTTAAAGTTCTGTTTTCTGTTATTTCGAGCTAATATTGTCACGAAGATGTCTTGTGGAGCTCGGGTACCTGTTGCGCTGTTCGTGGCTGTAGAATAATCAGACGAAGCTGAATTTGTGGCTGCAACTAGTGTGTGTTGAACATGCTCCGAAAACAAAAACCTGCATCCTTCTTTGTGGCTGGGCTACGAGAAACCACCTGAAAAAAGACTCTGTATCCTCCAGAGGATCGAGAACACCAGGTATGATTTAAGAGACAGCTTTTAGTGTTATGATTTTATGTAGTCAGTGATTAAATGATACTAATATTTTCGTTCATAACTGGCAAATAAACACACGCACCTATATATGTATGCTGTGTGTGTGTTTATTTATATATATATATATATATATATATATATATATATATATATATATAGTTATATATATATATA
>JBBPBX010022367.1:15231-32913 GCA_038048925.1 Garcialebias charrua
CTGTCCAACATGTAGACCAGTGGACTGTCAGTCTGTCCAACATGTAGACCAGTGGACTGTCAGTCTGTCCAACATGTAGACCAGTGGACTGTCAGTCTGTCCAACATGTAGACCAGTGGACTGTCAGTCTGTCCAACACGTAGACCAGTGGACTGTCAGTCTGTCCAACATGTAGACCAGTGGACTGTCAGTCTGTCCAACATGTAGACCAGTGGACTGTCAGTCTGTCCAACATGTAGACCAGTGGACTGTCAGTCTGTCCAACATGTAGACCAGTGGACTGTCAGTCTGTCCAACATGTAGACCAGTGGACTGTCAGTCTGTCCAACATGTAGACCAGTGGACTGTCAGTCTGTCCAACATGTAGACCAGTGGACTGTCAGTCTGTCCAACATGTAGACCAGTGGACTGTCAGTCTGTCCAACATGTAGACCAGTGGACTGTCAGTCTGTCCAACATGTAGACCAGTGGACTGTCAGTCTGTCCAACATGTAGACCAGTGGACTGTCAGTCTGTCCAACATGTAGACCAGTGGACTGTCAGTCTGTCCAACATGTAGACCAGTGGACTGTCAGTCTGTCCAACATGTAGACCAGTGGACTGTCAGTCTGTCCAACATGTAGACCAGTGGACTGTCAGTCTGTCCAACATGTAGACCAGTGGACTGTCAGTCTGTCCAACATGTAGACCAGTGGACTGTCAGTCTGTCCAACATGTAGACCAGTGGACTGTCAGTCTGTCCAACATGTAGACCAGTGGACTGTCAGTCTGTCCAACATGTAGACCAGTGGACTGTCAGTCTGTCCAACATGTAGACCAGTGGACTGTCAGTCTGTCCAACATGTAGACCAGTGGACTGTCAGTCTGTCCAACATGTAGACCAGTGGACTGTCAGTCTGTCCAACATGTAGACCAGTGGACTGTCAGTCTGTCCAACATGTAGACCAGTGGACTGTCAGTCTGTCCAACATGTAGACCAGTGGACTGTCAGTCTGTCCAACATGTAGACCAGTGGACTGTCAGTCTGTCCAACATGTAGACCAGTGGACTGTCAGTCTGTCCAACATGTAGACCAGTGGACTGTCAGTCTGTCCAACATGTAGACCAGTGGACTGTCAGTCTGTCCAACATGTAGACCAGTGGACTGTCAGTCTGTCCAACATGTAGACCAGTGGACTGTCAGTCTGTCCAACATGTAGACCAGTGGACTGTCAGTCTGTCCAACATGTAGACCAGTGGACTGTCAGTCTGTCCAACATGTAGACCAGTGGACTGTCAGTCTGTCCAACATGTAGACCAGTGGACTGTCAGTCTGTCCAACATGTAGACCAGTGGACTGTCAGTCTGTCCAACATGTAGACCAGTGGACTGTCAGTCTGTCCAACATGTAGACCAGTGGACTGTCAGTCTGTCCAACATGTAGACCAGTGGACTGTCAGTCTGTCCAACATGTAGACCAGTGGACTGTCAGTCTGTCCAACATGTAGACCAGTGGACTGTCAGTCTGTCCAACATGTAGACCAGTGGACTGTCAGTCAGAGTCAGAGTCAGAGAGTCTTTATTGTCATTTGCACCGCATGTGGTACATGTGATGAAAACGAGATTATGTACACGGGGTCCCAGTTACATCCAACAACAAATGCAAGAGAAAAACAGTAATAACATCTAGAATTAACTAAGAAAAACATCAACTAGTAATACACTAAGCCTAATATAGTGGGAATAAACAGCAGCACGAACATGAGTTTGTATGAGCAGATGGTCACAGATGAACACAGCAACAAGAAAACAGATCAGCATCAGCATGATGTGATATTTTGCAGTGTTTATTATTTATTTTTATTCATGAGTCTAACAGCCTCAGGGTAGAAGCTGTTCCTCAGTCTAGTGGTTCTACATTTGATGCTCCTCAACCTCCGTCCTGAGGGGAGTGGGGCAAAGAGTGAGTGTGCTGGGTGAGTGAGGTCTTTCATGATGCAGGTGGCTCTTTTCCTGCATCTGGAGGTGTAAATGTCTGTGATGGTGGGGAGACTGACTCCAACAGACTTCTGTGCAGCCTTCACCACTCTCTGTAGAGCTTTCCTCTCTGCAACTGTGCAGCCTCCATGCCACACGTTGATGCTGGAGCACAGGATGCTCTCCACTGCACACCTGTAGAAGGAGGTGAGAACTGGGCTGCTCAGACCAGCTCGTCTCAGCCGTCTGAGGAAGTAGAGTCTCTGATGACCTTTCTTGATCAGGCTGGTGGTGTTGTTGCTCCAGCTGAGGTTATCATTCATGTGTACACCCAAGTATTTGTAGCTGGAGACCACTTCCACCACAGATCCACTTATGTTCAGTGGGGTGTGGGTGTGTTTGTTCCTTCTGAAGTCCACAATCATCTCCTTTGTCTTCTTCACATTCATGTGAAGGTTATTCTCTTTGCACCAGCTCTCCAGGTGTTCCACCTCCTGTCTGTAGCTGGACTCATCATTGTTTGTGATGCATCCCACCACCGCTGTATCATCTGCAAACTTAACAATATGACAGCCTGGATGTGTGGCTGTACAATCATATGTGAGCAGAGTGAACAGAAGAGGGCTCAGCACACATCCTTGAGGAGAGCCAGTGCTGAGGGTAATGGTGGAGGAGGAGAAGTTGTGGATCTTCACGGACTGTGGTCTGTTTGTTAAGAAGTCTAGTACCCAGTTACAAACGGAGGGGCTTAGTCCAAGTGTGGATAGTTTGTCTATCAGAGTTTGGGGGATCATGGTGTTGAAGGCAGATGTGAAGTCCACAAAGAGCATGCGGACGTATGAGTCCTTCTGATCCAGGTGGGTGAGAGCAGTGTGGACCACTGTCCAACATCTGTCCAACATTTCTGTCCAACATGTAGACCAGTGGACTGTCAGTCTGTCCAACATGTAGACCAGTGGACTGTCAGTCTGTCCAACATTAATCTGATGTTTGACTCCATGATTTCAGTCTGATGTGTTGTTCAGATATTTTTCTGTTCCAGCTGCTGGAGGACAACATGGTCACTTTTGTGAAGAACGAGCTGAAGAAAATCCCGAAGGTTCTGAGTCCAGATTACCCAGAATGCTTAGAGAGTCAGATGGAGGATGAGGAGGTGTTGGAGGGTGAGGATGAAGAGCAGAGGAGGAGCAGAGAGGCATTGATGAAGATCACAGATTACTTCCTGAAGAGGATGAAGCAGGAGGAGCTGGCTGACCGTCTGCAGAGCAGTAAGAGGATTTCTATAAACATTTAACTTTTGAGAGTTCATTGTTGAGATTAATTTATTCTTTAATTAATAAATGTTTTGTTTTTGTTCATTCAGGACAAGTTGCTGCAGTTTGTCAACGTAACCTTAAATGTTGTGTGAAGAAGAGGTTCCAGTGTGTGTTTGAGGGGATTGCTAAAGCAGGAAACCCAACCCTTCTGAATGAGATCTACACAGAGCTCTACATCACAGAGGGAGGGACTGGAGAGGTCAATGATGAACATGAGGTCAGACAGATTGAAACAGCATCCAGGAAACCACACACACCAGAAACAACCATCAGACAAGAAGACATCTTTCAACTCCCACCTGGAAGACATGAACCAGTCAGAACAGTGATGACAAAGGGAGTGGCTGGCATTGGGAAAACAGTCTTAACACAGAAGTTCACTCTGGACTGGGCTGAAGACAAAGCCAACCAGGACATCCACTTCATGTTTCCATTCACTTTCAGAGAGCTGAACGTGCTGAAAGAGAAGAAGTTCAGCTTGGTGGAACTTGTTCATCACTTCTTTACTGAAACCAAAGAAATGTGCAGCTTTGAAGACTTCCAGCTTGTGTTCATCTTTGATGGTCTGGATGAGTGTCGACTTCCTCTGGACTTCCACAACAATCAGATCCTGACTGATGTTACAGAGTCCACCTCAGTGGATGTGCTGCTGACAAACCTCATCAGGGGGAAACTGCTTCCCTCTGCTCGCCTCTGGATAACCACACGACCTGCAGCAGCCAATCAGATCCCTGCTGAGTGTGTTGGCATGGTGACAGAGGTCAGAGGCTTCACTGACCCACAGAAGGAGGAGTACTTCAGGAAGAGATTCAGAGATGAGGAGCAGGCCAGCAGGATCATCTCCCACATCAAGACATCACGAAGCCTCCACATCATGTGTCACATCCCAGTCTTCTGCTGGATCACTGCTACAGTTCTGGAGGACGTGTTGAAAACCAGAGAGGGAGGAGAGCTGCCCAACACCCTGACTGAGATGTACATCCACTTCCTGCTGGTTCACACCAAAGTCAAGAAGGTCAAGTATGATGGAGGAGCTGAGACAGATCCACCCTGGAGTCCAGAGAGCAGGAAGATGATTGAGTCTCTGGGAAAAGTGGCTTTTGAGCAGCTGCAGAAAGGAAACCTGATCTTCTATGAATCAGACCTGACAGAGTGTGGCATCGATATCAGAGCAGCCTCAGTGTACTCAGGAGTGTTCACACAGATCTTTAAAGAGGAGAGAGGCCTGTACCAGGACAAGGTGTTCTGCTTCATCCATCTGAGTGTTCAGGAGTTTCTGGCTGCTCTTCATGTCCATCTGACCTTCATCAACTCTGGGCTCAATCTGATGGAAGAACATCAAACAAAATCCAAGAGGTCTTTAAGTTTGAAGAAACCAAATCTAAAATATCTCCATCAGAGTGCTGTGGACAAGGCCTTACAGAGTCCAAATGGACACCTGGACTTGTTCCTCCGGTTCCTCCTGGGTCTTTCACTGCAGACCAATCAGACTCTCCTACGAGGCCTGCTGACACAGACAGGAAGTAGCTCACAGACCAATCAGAAAACAGTCCAGTACATCAAGAATCTGATCAGTGAGAATCTGTCTGCAGAGAAAAGCATCAATCTGTTCCACTGTCTGAATGAACTGAATGATGGTTCTCTAGTGGAGGAGATCCAACAGTCTCTGAGTTCAGGAAGTCTCTCCACAGATGAACTGTCTCCTGCTCAGTGGTCAGCTCTGGTCTTCATCTTACTGTCATCTGGAAAAGATCTGGATGTGTTTGACCTGAAGAAATATTCTGCTAAAAAGGAACATCTTCTGAAGCTGCTGCCAGTTCTCAAAGCCTCCAACAAAGCTCTGTAAGTACAGACACAGTGAGATGTTTCTAAATAAATAAGTTAAATGAAACACAGACAGTAAGGTAACGTCATGCAGTGTAAAACATTAAAAATTGTTTTTGCAAACATCAAGAGTCAGTTTTAGATTTGGGTTTACTCTGTTTCCTCCGGTTTTCTCCCACAGAACAACAACATTCATGTTTGCTTCATTGGTGACTCTAAACTGTCCCTAGGTGTGAGTGAGAGAGTGAATGGTTACCTCATTTGTCTCCAAGTGTCCTTGTGATGAGCTGGAGACCTGTCCAGGATGTCCCCTGTCTTTCAAACCTCTATCTTCTGGAAATAGGCAACAGCTCCCTGAAAGCCAGAAAGGAGAAGCAGCTAAAGAAACTGGATGTATAGATGATATTTCTACATGAAGATCTTTCAAGAAGAAACTTCAGGAAAACATGGAAAATTTATTTATTTATTACTTTTTTAAATCATATTGACCCTGGTTGGCCATTGACCAGAAGAAGGTTTTTATTTTTAGTTAGTTAGAAGCAGACCTTGAGCTGCTTTGATCTTTGCTTTAGTTTCACAGCAGAATGCTCCTGCAGATGTTCAGTTGGAGCTGACTGACATTCAGTGTGACTCTGTTCTCAAGCAGAAGTTCACCACGTCCACACTGGACAGCTTCTACAGCTCACTGAAGGAAACACAGTTTACACACATGTTCAGACACAGACAGGAGGTGTTTGTTTTATTTGGCTCCACTTACATCTGAACAAACATCTCTGTGAAATGACCCTTTACCATCTGTGGAATCAGAAGCTAACTTCAGGTGGTCCTCTGGTGTGACCAAGTTTTTCTGAAGTCCTGTTGTCTCCTTTGAAACAGATTCCTTTATTGTTTCAGGGAAATTATGTATTTGCTTCATGTTTCAGTTACTGTATTTCTCTGAAAAATCTTTTTTTCAACACTGATACAGTTACTTTATTTTGATAATAAAGTTTTGACCTTCACATAGCAATAGGCAGCAGTAAGAGCACCAATTGACAAAGTTACTCACTGACAAAAATGCTGATGACACATGCATGTGTTGCAGAGCAAAATGAATGTGTCTTATTAAGATGTTAGCAATATTTATATCTTAAATGTGCTGCTAAAACTAGAATGAAAAATACTTTTGTAAATTAAATTTACCAACTAAAATACCTTGTTAAACACCAAATACTACAAAAATACATATATTTTTTTAAATTTGGAGCCTTTTAGGAACCAAACAGCTAAATCTCAGTAATAAAAGCTTAAAGAGATGTGAGTGTAAACCTGATGATTTAAAGCAGACATATAACTATCAACATCAACATTATTTGTGTTGCTGCATAAAGATCAGTCCCATTATTTCCAACATGTTTCACCCAGCTGATGTCCTGGAGGAAAAACTCCTCCAGTTCCTGAAGTCTCATGTCAGACTCATCAGTCTTTACTGGACTCTGTTAGTTTAATAAACAGGACAGAGGACAGAGAGAGACATGACTGGAATCAAACCAGCAGCTTTGGTTCCTGCAGAAAACACTGAAGACCCTAATCAACAAGGACCCCTCCCTTCACCCCCCAATGACATCAAATCAAAGCTGCAGCTACGAGAGACACTGATGAGAAATATTTCATCCCATCAAACAGAGAAGATGAACTGAAGCTCTGAAGTGAAGGAAAAAAGTCCAACAGGAAGAGTTCAACTGGTTTCTCTTCTAATCTGAACAGAACTGGTCATTTATCAGGATGAAATCATTTTCTTTTTATGTGTCCTGACAGACTCTCTAACTGTGGACTCTCAGAGACTCACTGTGAAGTTGTGGCCTCTGCTCTGAAGTCCAACCCGTCCCATCTGACAGAACTGGACCTGAACTTCAATGTCCTGCAGGATTCAGGAGTGAAGATTCTGTCTGCTGGACTGGAGAGTCCAAACTGTAGACTGGAGAAGCTCAGGTGATTGAAATGACAATTTGTTTTTCACTAAATTCACTTTTAGTTCTTTACTTCAGTTTGATCTTTTTACTTCAGTTTGATCTTTTTACTTTGGTGTTTGAGATTTATCTGAACATAAAACAAAATATATGTAAATGTGTTTATCTGTGTAATGATTAATATAGGGGCGGTAAGGTATTTAAACACTTACTGGGCCACCATTATTGTAGAGATATAGGACTTACTGGTCAGTTTACTGACGTCCCTATATTTTTAGATGCGCAGGTCTGAGCAGACTTTTATCTGCACAAACATGCCACCAATTTGCGAGTTCATCCTTTTTCCGGTATTAAATTGCTTTTACTATAATTAGGAAAAATGTAACTTCACAAGAGACTTCAACTTATGTTGGTCTACCAGAAAATAGACCTTTTATTGAAACTATCACAAAAATTACATTAAACATTTGTATCGATATTAGCTCTGATTTAATAACTACGTTGACAAGAATTCAAATTAAAACAAACAGACAGTTAGGAACTTAAACTGTTGGTACATTTACTTGACAGATTAATAGCTTATGAAAAATAAGAAATAGGAGGAAGAAGATGAAAGCTAAGTTAACTGAAGTTGATTATTTTGAACCAACCAGGGTGGCAGCCTTTCCCAAACAGGTCCAGCTGTACTTCCGACACGTGCAGCATACAAACAAGCCTCTTTACCTGGTGACGATACGTCTAGAGGAGATGAGGGCTGAGAAGTTTGTGGACACTAACGGACTGTGTGGTCCAGCTCAGGTCCAGTCGACTTCGTGCGTGTATGGCTGGATCAGACGAGCGAGAGCACGCTTTCACCGGCAGGAACAGGCCCCAATCGCACTGACGGATTTTCAAAATAAACTTCAGAAAACAAATTCTTTCAGAAATGAGTGTTTCGAGGCACAGCAAGGCTTTGCCGTGACTCCAGCTGAGACGTGGGTCTAGTTGACACACTGACCGGAACGTCTCCAGCTTTTCCAGAGGAGAGAAGCCAGTTGCGAGTTAGTTCTCTCCAAAGCACTAAAGCAAAATGCAGGAAATGACCTTTATATGGGAGGCGGGGTCTCCCCCACCTCCTTAATAACTATTGGCTGGTTTTAACAAAATAAGAGATGGGTTTTCATCTCATAGGCAGAACTGTCTCTATGGACAACAGGAAAACTGTTTACAAAATCGGCCAGATGGCCTGCTTGTGAGCACAGAGAATGTTATGGCTAACTTCATAGACAAAACAGAGAAGGAAGTTCAGATTCAGAACCTGCTTGTTCTTGCAGAAATAAAACCAGCAGAAGGGTCACAACTCATGAAAGTAACAGATCATCATTAAAATGACAAAATATACTGTAGATCAATTCTGAATTAACTCACATTAAAAAGAAAGTTCAATCTGATTAATTAGTGTCCATTAATTCATAATAATTGTAACAAATATAAGTGTCCACTCGTCTCCTTGAGGGTTTCAAGAAGGTGTAGCACTGAGAGTTTCAGAGAGATGTGGAGAGGCCCACATCCCATACAGACATGAGGGTGCTATATCCCTACATCTGTGAAGAAATGAGACCATATAGCTCCAAAGGTCCAAAGTGAAGTCCAGATGTCAGAGGGAGGTTGTTCTCAGTTGTGTGTAACTTTGGAAGAAGCAGACAGAATTAGTGTCAGACTGCTGAAGCTTCATATTAGTGTCAGCTGAACTCACGAGTGGATTTGTGTCAGGAACAGAGCGTTCACTTTCACTGTGAACAGCAGGATTCACTACTGGTTTCATATGATACATGACTGTTGTTGTTGTTGTTGTTGTTGTTGTTGTTGTTGTTGTTGTTGTTGTTGTTGTTGTTGTTGTCGTCGTTGGTGTGTGGTGTGTGTGTGTGTTCATTTGTTTTTAAGTGTTCATAAAATATGCATGGGGAGAACATCTAAACTCCACACAGAAAGACCCCAGGGGGGAAGTGAACCTGCAACCTTCTTCATATTCTACTTCCGGCTCTGAACGAGGCAGCAGCTTCTCTCCTTCTCTCCTTCCCTCCCTAACTTTTCCTCAACCTGCGTGGCTTCTTTGTCTTGTCTGCAGCTCCTCAGCACTCATCTCTCGAACGCAAATTGATTATGGATTTGGTTTCGTGGACGATCAACTCTATTGACAAGGTTTTTTTCTACAAAATGGCAAGGGCCAGGAGAACCAGCTTGCCCTTTGCAGACGCATTCTGGGGGATATGTCATGGATTCCTGGGGGGAATGGAAGGTGATGTGTCTGTCAGTCCTATCTGTGGAGGACGTGGAAGATATGTACATAATTGGATTTATGATAGCAGGCGCTTTGCTTTTTGGCGTTTGTGGAGCACTGTTCTATCAGAAAATGAGGAAGACTTCAGCGGCGATTAATGCCATCTCGAAGCTCCCGAGTCAAAGTAAGAGTGCTCCGTGCCATGACCTCAATAAATCAGCTGCTTTACGAGCTAAACAGGAAGGTGGACGTGATCTCTAATCGCAGACCAACCGCAGGGCTTGGGACTCATGGACGCTTTGGTGGTTTAAATCTAGAGGAGGATTCATAGCTTGGATCAGTGACAGGTTCCCACAATTGGATCATATTGGATTAGATCGTCCAGCAGGACTCAAGGTTGCAGGAAATTAAACTGTCTGCCTGAAGTGAAAAATATTTATGTTATCTCTATCTGACTTCCCAAACAACCTTGGAAAGGCTGGATATCAAATTTCTCCTGGGACATGAGCTACTGAGGAAAACAGCTGCATCTACCTATCGCATAACCCACCCCCTCCCCGGAGAACTCTCTGTGAGCGCTTATCAGAGGTGCTGGCTGGTAACATCAGCAGAACTGTTGCTATCTGAAAAAGGCTTATGGACTAATTCTCACTGCCTTGACCTTAAATGCATATGTGATTTGTCTTAACTATGCTTGCTGGTAGAGTTTTTTGATTTCTCATATAGTGTCCAAACAGACAAGACGTGAAAGATAATTTTTGGAATACCACCACCTATCATGATATTTACCCCTTTTTTTCCATATCTAAGATTGTGGCGGTGCCGTAAGGCCGCGGCTTCGTGCACTCGGCCCATCTTAAGATGAATGTACATAATTCAATCATGTTGTATTGTGCCTTGGTGTAATGGCAATGTCACTAAAGATATTCTGATTCTGATTCTTGCTGTGAGGTGACAGCCCTAACCACTTCACCACTGTGCCACTGCTTATTTCATGAATCAATAAATGTAATTAATTCAGAGTTTCAGGAAATAATCTCTGGATGTTCGTCTACAACTGATGAACTTCTGGACTCAACTCGACTCTAAATGGTCTCCACAGTAAAACAATCTTAACAAACACAAAAATGACTCAAACTTTGTCATTTCTCAACATCAGATGATTTGAATCTAAAACTCTGACATGAAAGGCAGCGGGGGATATTTTTCTCTTTTGGTTGTTCATTTGAAGGTTTCCTGTCTCCTCGTTTGTCAGAATAAATCTGTCAGAAACATTCAGACTTCACTGGTTCTGTGTTGTCAAATTTCCCATGGTCCTTGAACTAAACTTCTAGTAAAGAGTAAAAGAAAGCAGCACACCATGATGTTATCTTCTGTTCAGAGGACCGTAGACTGTTTTCAGTCACACAACGAAACATCAGTGCAGCACAAAGAAACATCTGGATTTAGAAAAATAACATGCAAGAAAAAATAGCTGAGTTCTGAAACTACAGCTTTGAGATTTTATATCTCTTTTATTGTAATACATTGATGGATATATTTGCTGCAGATTTTCCTGAACATGAGCCCAACATGTAGACTTTAAAATTGTCCCATGTTTGTTTAGGTAATTGGACTTTCTCATCAGGAACGAGCATTGGAAAAGAAAAACAACTTTTTATTTCATTTTTGTTCTAAATACAAAATATTTGTTTAAAATATTAGCACTCTAAAAAGTATAAACAGCTATTTTATATTATGTGAGTTTCTTTTCATGTTTAGAATAATAAAACAATCAAATCTCTGACAATAAAAATAATTAATGACCAGTTTTTGTCTGTTTTAAAATCAGACGTCGTCAGCAAGAGTTCATCAAAGTTCCCTTCAGTGTGAGGAGAAAGTAGTTTAAACTTTGTTCAGAGACGTCCATTGGCTGTGATAAACGAACTCTGAGCAACATGCGTTGTTTTCCAAAAACAATAAAATAATCTGCCTCAGAGGAGACGACAGGACTGCAGAAAAACCTGGTCTCACCACAGGACCACCTGAAGTTAGCTTCTGATTCCAGCTGCTAGCTAAAAGGGTTATTTCACACAATCTGGTCCATCTTCAGTCAGCTCTGGTTCAAATGTAAAATACTTTGTCAAACTTGATCTAAATTACTCTGAACTGAATACAAATACATGAAAACACAGTTTGTCATTTATGAAATCTATATTTATTAAAGTTAAAAAGAGTTTCAACACTCACACCTAACAGGAAAATAGATGTGAGAAATTCTGAAGTTTGTTTTGAAGAAGGTCCAATGTCTGTAAAAAGTCTGATCCAGAGTCCAGTCTAAGTGTTGTCCCTGTAATGAAAGGTAGCGGGCGATATGCATTCCTTCAACAACTGCTAAGTCTTTATTTAGTTTAGTGCTGAGATGAATGTGATGTGAAAGTTGTGGTGACACAAAGACATAAGGCTGATATTTTACTGATCCACACTGAGGAGCTTCATGACAAACTCTGTTTTCTTCTTCTGGTCTTTCACTGAACATCAAATATTAAACACTGTGTCATTTACTTGGAAACTCTGACACACTTGATGTTCAGCTCGTAGTTAAAGTCAACCGTGGGCAGCACGGTGGCACAACTGGTAGAGCTGCTGCCTCTCAGCAAGAAGGTTGCCGGTTCAAATCCCGGTCCGGGGCCTTTCTGGGTGGAGTTTGCATGTTCTCCCCGTGCATGCGTGGGTTTCCTCCGGGTACTCCGGTTTCCTCCCACAGACCAAAAAACATGCTTGTTAGGCTGATTGGTGACTCTAAATTGACCCTAGGTGTGAGTGTGAGAGTGGATGGTTGTTTGGTGTGAGTGAGACAGGTCCCTCTTGTAAATGAGTCCCCGTGACTCAACGAGGCTAGCCTGTATAAATAAAGGTTGAATGAATGAATGAATGAACTTTCACAATAAAAGCAGAGCTGAAACGAACAGTTATTATTTATTATTACTGAATAAACTTCAATAATTAATGTGAGTGTCACCAGCCCTCACTAGTTCAACACCCAAAAAGCTCTTTCTGACGCGACACGTTTCTTCAGAATAAGTCTTGAATCCAGTCATTTAGTTTTGTGTCTTTACTGAACTTCAATGGAAGTGGTGAGGGTTGTGTCAGTGAGGGTTGTGTCAGGAAGGCCATCCAATATAAACACTTTTGCCAAAACTATAATGCGAGTTCATCAAAGTTAAACCATACCGGATCGGTCAAGGCCCGAGTTAACAACGACTGCCACCGGTGCTGTTGACAAACAGGGTGCCGGCGAAATTGTGCTACTGTTAGTCGAAGACCCAGAGGAGGGAAACGTGTCAGGAGACAGAGGGAGAGGAGGAAAGTGAAGAATGTAGGACTGAGGGTTGCAACTCTAAATGTGGGGACAATGACAGGCAAAGGTAGAGAGCTGGCTGACATGATGCAGAGAAGAAAGGTAGATGTTTTATGTGTCCAAGAGACCAAGTGGAAGGGCAGCAAGGCCCGCAGCATTGGAGCAGGGTTCAAACTGTTTTACCATGGTGTGGATAGAAAGAGAAATGGAGTAGGGGTGGTCCTGAAGGAGGAGTTGGCAAAGAATGTAGTAGAGGTGAAGAGAGTGTCAGATAGGGTGATGTGCCTGAAGGTAGAAGTAGAAGGTCTGATGCTAAACATAGTCAGTGGTTATGCTCCACAGGTTGGATGTGATGGGGAGGAGAAAGATACATTTTGGAAAGATTTGGATGAAGTGATAGAGAGTATTCCCAGGGAGGAAAGAGTGGTGATTGGAGCAGACCTGAATGGACATGTTGGTGAAGGAAACAGAGGGGATGAGGAAGTGATGGGTAGGTTTGGTGTCAAGGAAAGAAACCAGGAAGGACAGATGGTGGTGGATTTTGCCAAGAGAATGGAAATGGCTATAGTCAATACCTATTTCCAAAAGAGGGAGGAACATAGAGTGACCTATAAGAGTGGAGGAAGGAGTACGCAGGTCGACTACATTCTGTGTAGAAGAGGAAACCTGAGGGAGATTGGAGACTGTAAGGTTGTGGCAGGGGAGAGTGTGGCCAGACAGCATCGGATGGTTGTGTGTAGAATGACTGTTGTTGTGAAGAAGAGAAAAAGAGTAAAATCAGAGAAGAAGACCAAATGGTGGAAGCTAAAGAAGGAAGAATGTTGTGAGAAATTCAGAGAGGAGCTGTTAAAGGCTCTGGGTGGTAAGAAAGAGCTTCCAAGTGACTGGGCTACTACAGCAACAGTAATTAGAGAGACAGGTTTCGGTCCTGTGTATGTCCTGCACTGTACATATTGCAGATCTGACAATAAAGTTGACTTTGACTTTGACTTTGAGGTAGGAAGTTACTTGGTGTGTCATCTGGACAGAGAATGAATGATAAGGAAACCTGGTGGTGGAATAGTGAAGTGCAGGATGCCATTCAAAGAAAGAGATTAGCCAAGAAGAAATATGACAGTGAGAGGACTGAAGAGAGGAGACAGGAATATAAGGAGATGGGACATAGAGCAAAGAGGGAAGTAGCTAAGGCAAAGCAGAGGGCGTACAATGAGTTGTATGGGAGACTGGACACTAAAGAGGGCGAGAAGGACTTGTACCGATTGGCAAGACAGAGGGATCAGGCTGGAAAGGATGTGCAGCAGGTTAGGCTTATTAAAGATGGGAATGGGAATGTTCTAACAAGTGAGGAGAGTGTGATGGGAAGATGGAAGGATTACTTTGAGGAGCTAATGAATGAAGAGAATGAAAGAGAAAGAAGAGTGGAGGTCATAGAAACTGTGGACCAGGAAGTGGGAAAGATTAGTGAGGGTGAAGTCCGGAAAGCTCTGAAAAGAATGAAGAAGGGGAAGGCAGTAGGACCTGATGACATACCAGTGGAGGTTTGGAAATGTCTTGGAGAGGTGGCAGTGAGGTTTTTGACTCAAATATTTAATGGAATATTTGAGGGTGAGAAAATGCCTGAAGAATGGAGAAGAAGTGTGCTGGTGCCCATTTTTAAGAACAAGGGTGATGTACAGAGTTGTAGCAACTACAGAGGAATTAAGTTGATGAGCCACACGATGAAGATCTGGGAGAGAGTTGTGGAAGCAAGACTTAGACAAGAGGTGACTATCTGTGAGCAGCATGGTTTCATGCCAAGAAAGAGCATCACAGATGCCATCTTTGCTTTGAGGATGTTGATAGAGAAGTACAGAGAGGGTCAGAAAGAACTCCACTAGCTGTGTTTACATGGACAAAATTTTGTGACCTGATTGAAATGTGTTCTGATCGCATAATTAGATAGCACCGTTTACATGGGCCCAATCCGTTCATGACGAGTGTTTACATGCAGCAGGCTTTTATTCGAGAGAGTACTTGTTTTATTCTGATCAGAAGTTCTGACATGCGCAGAGTGGTACACTCCCCTTAAAAAAACACAGAAGAAGAAGTTACTTCCGTTAAAACCACAGAAGAAGAAGTTACTTCCGGGACGAAAGTAAACAAGACGTCAAAAATGGACCCGCGCCAGATTGTAATGACGGCGACTGAGTTTTTTACTAACTCCCTGGTTGAACTACAGGTGAAGCAGCGCGTGCTTTTAGTTTTTTTATTCACAGGATGAGAGCGCTGGACGTCCTCTGTCCTCCAAGCTGTCGTGGACAACTGTTGGTAAGATAATAAAAACGCTGTATGCTAATAAACTTTTTTGTCCTTTCCTTTTCTACCTGTCTGCGTGATACTGTCTGTATTTGTTATTAATTACTATTCTTCTCTGTTTTCCTGTTTCTGGAGCATCAGTGTCACGATGCCAGGCATGATGCCAATGTCCTGCGCCACTCAGACCTCTATCAAAGGGCTCATCTGTTGACAAAAGTAAGGCTAATATTTACTATATTGTATTTAGTTTTACTACAACGATTACAGCTAAGAAGTATCTCAAAGTAGAGATGCTTATGCTTAGCTGTAAAGTTTTATTTAAAAAAATGTTTGTTTGAACCATGTCTTTAAACAAATTCATTCATTCAACCTTTATTTATACAGGCTAGCCTCGTTGAGTCACGGGGACTCATTTACAAGAGGGACCTGTCTCACTCACACCAAACAACCATCCACTCTCACACTCACACCTAGGGTCAATTTAGAGTCACCAATCAGCCTAACAAGCATGTTTTTTGGTCTGTGGGAGGAAACCGGAGAACCCGGAGGAAACCCACGCATAGTTAAATGTTAAATGCAAATAGTTAAATGCTGCCAAAATGTAAGACTAAAATTTACTATTGTATTTAGTATTAAACCATTACAGCTAAGTAATCAGTAGACATACTTAGCTGTAAAGTTTTTTTTTAAATAAAATTTGTTTGAACCATATCTTTAAACAAATAAAAAGTTGAACACTAAATATTGGCATGTCCTTTTTTTGCAGTCTGTGAGGAACATTGAAGGATGTCAGTCTCTTCAGGTGACCCTGCATACCCGCTGTTGGACTGGCTCGTCAAAGGATACCCAAACTCTGACTCCTCAAGTCATTTAAAGTTTACCTTTGCTCAGTCAGGTGGAGGTAGAGATGACCGGGTTGCTGAAGTCACAGTAGAGTTCTTCTAAAAAGATACTTGTCATGTACAGTATTTGTGTTCACATGCAGTTAACATTTCTATAAAATTATTATCACAATAAAAAACTGCAAATACTAGTGAACATCTGAGCTCTTTAATGGACCAAACATTTTAACAAATTCTTGTAAACAATTGATATTGCTTGTTTGAAACATGTTTCATTCTTAGTGCAATTTGAGGTGTATCAGAAAAACATAAAAATTAAACATTCAAAACTTTGTACAAAACAGACGATGTGCACAGATCAAATCTTGTAATAACAACAAAAAAACATTCTTTGGTCATTTAAAAACTACAGTAACCTGTAATTCAGTAACTTCTTTATCAACTCATCACATATTTTCACAATTTCAATGTATGCATGTGATTTAGGACAACAAAATTGGTGACAAAATAATCGATTTAACTTCCAAAATGTATGTTTCTGTATCCTGATAGAGCAGCAAATGTGTTTTTATCCTGTGAGTGTGAGTCATGCAGAAACTCAGAGTCCTTAAACCACCTGACTGTATTAAGTTAGGACATGTACCTTAATTGTACCATAATCTATCAATCCTATCTATTGAGAATGAACTTTCTTATCAATCCTAATGTCTGTGTAAAAAATACATTTACATATCTGTCAGGGGACAAAGAAACATGGTTGTGGAGAATTGAAACATTTTCAAATCAGTTTTGAGTTGTTCTAAAGCTCATGTGTGAACTTCTTGGGATTCCTAAGACGTGGGACTCTTGCATCTTCTGCCACGTGCCACCATCACCTGCCACCATCACCTGCCACTGTCTGTTGTGTGCTGCTGCCTCTTCAAAGCTGGACTCATCATCTGAAAAACAAACAAAATAAAGTTTAACTGGACTACTGATATGTTGAAATTTGTTAGGTTAATTATGTGGTTAGTTGGAGTAGTGTTATAATCTACAATACAGTAGTACTGTACTGTACTGCCCTAAAGCTACTCTTATTTCTTATTATAATTACTCCAGGTAATACAGTACAGAGGGTTAATGTGTTTTGAAGAGTCTAACTTAC
Source organism: Garcialebias charrua (assembly GCA_038048925.1). Classification (NCBI taxonomy): domain Eukaryota; kingdom Metazoa; phylum Chordata; class Actinopteri; order Cyprinodontiformes; family Rivulidae; genus Garcialebias; species Garcialebias charrua. The sequence continues at coordinate 32,158 of JBBPBX010022367.1, forward strand.
CACAAAGGATGCTTTGCTCCTCTGGTTAGCTTCCTCTCCTCAGATTCCTCTCCTCATAACCTAGATCCACACCGCTGCCTGCTGTGATGGCAAGTGGCCGAGCTGTCATCAGTTCGTCCATCAACACGTAAAATAAAAAAGTTCTCCCGTTGTTGTTTTTAGCTTTGTAGCACTTAGCTTTCAAGCACTTCCAGCGATCTGGAGAGAAGCTGCTGGAGATCTCCAGCTTCTTCCAGCTTTTCATGTACTTGTTTAAAGAACTCCGTGTTCCTACACGTTCGGTCAAGGCGTTCAATAGTTTTGAGCTATTTTAATGTTTCCATTAGGAATGTTGCATCGCTCACCGACCAGTTTTGCTTCCCCACCATGCGTTAGCATCTACCCACTAGCCAGGCAGAGAAGGAAACACGAGGGGTGGGGTGGGGGGGTGCGTGCGCAGCGCACATGCGCAGTCAGGACAGTTTGATAAACGGAACAGATCAAGTGTTTACATGCACACCGAACGGGTAACGGATCGGTGTAAACCACCTGTTTCGAGCTGATCACAAATTAGGCCGGATCACGCCGAAAACACAAAAAATGATCCGAACGGGGTGTTTACATGACACACTTTTGATCCGATCGGCTGTTTGATCTGATTACTTATGTCCATGTAAACGCACCTATTGTGTGTTTGTGGATTTAGAAAAAGCATATGACAGGGTGCCGAGAGAGGAGGTGTGGTATTGCATGAGGAAATCTGGAGTGGCAGAAAAG
>JBBPBX010022368.1:0-22637 GCA_038048925.1 Garcialebias charrua
GAGACTGACTCCAACATCTTCTGTGCAGCCTCCATGCCACATGTTGATGCTGGAGCACAGGACGCTCTCCACTGCACACCTGTAGAAGGAGGTGAGGACTGAGCTTCTCAGACCAGCTCGTCTCAGCCGTCTGAGGAAGTAGTCTCTGATGAGCTTTGTTGATCAGGCTGGTGGTGTTGTTGCTCCAGCTGATGTAGTCATTCATTGTGTACACCCAAGTAGTTGTAGCTGGAGATGACTTCCACCGCAGATCTTCTTTTGTTCAGTGTGGTGTGGGTTTGTGTTGTTGTTTGTTGTTAGCTGGACTCATCATTGTTTGTTTGTATGTGTAAAGATTGCTGATATGAAATTTTAAACACAACCCGTTAACTGCTTCCAATCAAATGGCGAATAAACTACTCTGTAGGGTTCATGTATATAAGATCTGACTGTGATGAAGTCAGTGTGCCTCACCAGCCATGAACCTCACCGCACGTCACTGGCATTAACACAGTATGAACATTATTCAAGAATTGTTTCTATAAGAACATTATGAAATATTTTATATGAACAGTAAGATACTAGCAATAATTGTAAGAGGGGGACAGTTGAACATGGAGGCCTCCACCTCTGTTTAATGATGGACGGCTTCTTTTCACAAAGATGGCCTCCTTTACTCCTCTCTCAAACCTCTGTTCCTCTGTATCAAGGAGGAAAATGACTGAGTTTGTCACAGCTCCTCAGACTGAAGAAGTATTTTTGATACAAAGAAGAATCTGTCCAGAGGACTACATTTATTGAGCCTGCATCTATAATCTGTAAAGCTTTAGTACATTTGATATGGAAAACACATTTTGACTTAAAGGGGACCACATACAGTATAGGTCTTTAAAATTTTTATGTTATGTCTGTGTGCTATCTTGACAATATTAATTCATTTTAATACACAAAATAATTCTTAGATAATTAATTATACCCTTTTTAATTCTGCCATTTTTAACTTTCGTTTTGAACGACCGGTTTCTGATACTGAGTTCTGAAGTCCACGCCCTTCAAAGATCTGTTTACGCCCTCTGTAACAGCCAGTATCTGTAATGTGTTGTTGTTTTAAAATTAGCTCTTTTTTTATTACTCATTTGACTTACTGTTAGTGCTAGCTTAAGATAACTTACCGAAACCCGTCTGAGCGCGCCGCAATTTGCTGCTCCTTTTAGCATTAGACCACCCGAATCCGATGCTAATGTTAGCTTGTTCCTCTTCCGGTGTTCGCCAGCTCCGCTCGTTGCACGCGGCGATTTTGGGAGTTATCGCTGTTCCAGTCAAGACAACACAAAGTTCACCAAGTGTCTCCCGTAAATTAATCCGTAAGGAGAAGGTCTTCGCTGCTGCCAGGCTGCTGCGAGGCTGCTGCGAGGCTGCAGCGAGGTTGTACAGTTGAAGCTCCGCTCCATCGCACCAGAAGCAGGGTCCCGTTGCTGCCTGTCCCTACGCCGGGGGTCTGCTCGTTTAATTTTTGCCGGCTGCGCGTTGGGAGCGATCGCAAATACACTAAAAATTGAACTAAAACATAAAAATAACAATTATACTTTATTTATAAAGCCATTTAAAAACACAGCTGCAACAAAGTGCTGTACACATGAAATTAAGAACATATAAACAAAAGATGAGATGAAATCATGAAAAACAACAGTCATGTGTTTAATACAGAAGTGGGTTGAGCCTAACCAGGGGTTGCTAGGTGAGGGGCTGGACTCAGGTTGTGGTGGGTTGTGGCTGCGGTTTGTGACGTCACAAACCGCAGGAAGTGAGGAACGAACCGTTTTTATCACAGACAAATAAATCTACTTAGAGTAAATAAAACCACTGGGTGCATTTCTTTGGCCTTAGGACTGTTTTTTTATGAAGTACATACCCAAAGTTGAGTAAAAAACATTAAAAAGTGAATTTTGCATGTGTGGTCCCCTTTAACCAATTAATATATTTTCAATGGTAACATATGCAGGCTTATTTCATATTACTTTCATACTATTCCCTTTCATTGCGGGCTTTATGTATTTATTATCTTACGTTGAATGATAAAAATATAATGAGTCACTGCTGTCATTTAGAAAGTGTTTATATTAGAACTAATGTTTGTTCACACACAGTTACAACAGCTAACCTGCTCCTTCATACTGTCAGGAACAATCCCCTCATCACTCTCTGCTCCTGACACTAAATCACATTCAAAAAATTGTCATAACTCAGCACAAATCTCCCCTTTTTACAAATACTTATGATCCATTCAGGCCAGTTTCATTAAAGATTTGAATCATCTAACATCTCAGGGCACTTTTCATATAGAGCCGGTCTTCACCAGACTCATATAATATTATTTAAATGATATAACAGTATGTTATGTCACAATGCCACACACCACAAAATTCATTGACTTCATAATTAACTTGAACAGTGTTTTGCAGCAGCAAAGTTCAGCATCATCATGTCTCACCGGTTTGATCTCTCATTTACAAACTGCAGCTGTTTGAGTGAAACATGTGTCAATGTTTGCACATTTAGCTGCTTCTGTTTCCAGAGCCTCTCTCTTTTTAATTCTTCTCTGTCTGCACCACCACTTTCATCTTTCCACTGACCGCACGTAGTGTCACCTCCGGACACGTAACAAAAATGAAAGTAAAAGTGGAGGCGGGGCGGCCCTGGGTTGAGGAAATGTACCCGCAGCAGCTGCAGTGATAAACTGATGACATGAATAAATGAAGGGCGGGACGGCTCAGGAGCAGTGCGGTAGTGGTGTTCTGTGTTATACAGTATGTTGTTAAAAACAAAAGTTGTAAAAGATTAAAAAAAATTAAAAAATGAGGAGCGGTGTCTCCTCTTATGCCGCACCCTTCTGGAGGCGCAGCCGCACAGTTCGCTCATAGGAGGGAACGCCTCTTGATGAGCCACACAATGAAGATCTGGGAGAGAGTTGTGGAAGCAAGACTTAGACAAGAGGTGACTATCTGTGAGCAGCAGTATGGTTTCATGCCAAGAAAGAGCACCACAGATGCCATCTTTGCTTTGAGGATGTTGATAGAGAAGTACAGAGAGGGTCAGAAAGAACTCCATTGTGTGTTTGTGGATTTAGAAAAAGCATATGACAGGGTGCCAAGAGAGGAGGTGTGGTATTGCATGAGGAAATCTGGAGTGGCAGAAAAGTATGTTAGACTGGTACAGGACATGTATGAAGACAGCAGGACATGTATGAAGACAGCAGGACAGTGGTGAGATGTGCTGTAGGAGTGACAGATAGCTTCAAGGTGGAGGTGGGATTGCATCAAGGATCGGCTCTGAGCCCCTTCTTGTTTGCTCTGGTGATGGACCGACTAACAGATGAGGTCAGGCAGGAATCCCCATGGACTATGATGTTTGCAGATGACATTGTGATCTGTGGTGAGAACAGGGAACAGGTGGAAGAGAACTTGGAGAGGTGGAGGTATGCACTTGAAAGAAGAGGAATGAAAGTCAGCCGTAGTAAGACAGAGTACATGTGTGTGAATGAGAGGGAGGCCAGTGGAACAGTGAGGCTACAAGGAGCAGAGGTCACAAAGGTGCAGGACTTCAAGTACTTGGGGTCCACTGTCCAGGAAAATGGGAAATGTGGTAAAGAGGTGAAGAAGAGAGTCCAGGCAGGATGGAGCGGATGGAGAAAAGTTTCAGGAGTGATTTGTGACAAAAAGTTGTCAGCAAAGTTCAAAGGAAAAGTTTACAAGACAGTGGTGAGACCAGCTATATTACCATACCATACCATTTTATTTATAAAGCACTTTAAACAGGAACAAGTCCACACCAAAGTGCTGGACAAACAAACACGCAACAGGCAACACAGACAATGAAGTACAACACGAAAAACATAAAAACATTGCAGATCATAAATCAAACGATCCAATACAAATCAGCTGGCATTGAAAGCAATGGAGTAGTAGTGAGTTTTTAACCGGGATTTGAAAACCGAGAGGGAGGGGGCCTGTTTGATGAGCAGCGGTAACTCGTTCCAGAGTCTTGGGCCTGCTACAGAGAACGCCCTGTCACCCCTGCGCTTAAGGCGAGTTTCTGGAACTATTAAGAGTACCTGATCCTCTGACCTCAAAGCACGTGGAGGGACATATGGGTGTATCAGATCCGAGAGATAGGCGGGGGCGAGACTGTTCAGCGATTTGTAGACATACATGAGAATTTTGAATTGGATTCGAAGATGAACCGGTAGCCAGTGAAGGGAGGCCAAGACTGGTGTAATGTGCTCTCTTTTGCGTGTGCTGGTTAAAAATCGGGCAGCTGCGTTCTGAACCAGTTGTAATCGTGCAATGGTGGCTTGACTGACGCCAAACAGAAGTGAATTGCAGTAATCAAGCCTAGATGTAATGAATGCGTGAATCACTGTCTCCAGGTTGTTTTTGGATAATATGGGCTTCAGCTTAGACAGACGCCTCAGCTGGAAAAAACAGGATTTGACGATCATGTTTACATGACTGTTGAGTTTCATGGAAGGATCCATTATCACTCCCAGATTTGTGACTTTTTGTTTTTCGGACAGGGGTAGAGCAGACAGGTCAATGCAGTGGTTTGAGGTTGTGTCATTGGGAAGAAACAATATGGCTTCAGACTTCTTATCATTGAAGCTTAAAGACCGTGTAAAGTGAAATTAGATTTGTGTTTTTAGTTTATCACATGGCATAAATATGTGTTATTAATCACCCATATAAATCTGACTGATTAAAAACATTGTTTTCCTTATAAAATTAAGTGTCAAAAATCATGAAAATACATTATTTTCCCTTAGTCTAGAACTGTGGGGGCGTGTCAGCACGTGGGCATGGTTTCAGCACAGTTCTGCAGCTCAGAGAGCAAGTAGGAGGACTCTCTCGCTCAGAGCTGAACTGTGTGTGGAGGAGGAAGACAGGTTCATCAGTAAACCTGCTCTGTTTGCTCCTTTTTCCAAGAGTTACGCTGTTTTTAGTGCACAAACAACTCTGGTTTTATTTTTAAAGTTGAGGACGCAACTATAATTCATAACTCCGCTGTTATGTGTTTAGAAGATGAGCGGACTCGCGCGGCTGCACCGGTCCGACCCGACACATCGCATGCGGGGGCTGTGTTGGTGATTAAGATAAAGAGGGCTGTGTTGGTGATTAAGATAAAGAGGGCTGTGTTGGTGATTAAGATAAAGAGTAATCACGTTGATAACTAAGTATGCAATGGACCTGTCGCATTTTCTTAGCAAAAAAGGAGCTTGTGAACTTGTAGGGCACAGGCTTAGCAATAAAAAAAAGAAAGAAAGAAAAGAAACAGGAAAGGCGGCGGCGGTGTCCGGAGGCTGAGGAGGGAGACGGTCAGTAGCAGGTGCCCTGACCATTAAAACATCCTGGGAAGATGCAGGAACGAGGCATAATTGATTAGCTAGCTAACAATGAACAAAATATCTATGCTATTGCTATCTGATGCTATCTGCGAGTCGCGAGTGAACGGCTCCACCCATGCGAAGAACAATTTATATGACTGGAGCAGCAGGGGGTAGGGCTATACTAATGAGGACCGCGTGACGAAACGCGGTCCCGTTTAAAACACGCCTAAAAAATCCTGAAACACACATGTCTTTATACACAGTTTCATGTATAACTTCAAAATTAATTGAGCTACAATTTTGAGACTTTTTACTCATTTACAACATTACAATTATCACATTTATAATGTTTATTTAAGAAAATGTTGAAATTCACTTTACACGGTCTTTAAGAAATTTAAAGCCATCCAGTCCCTGATGTCAGCCAGGCAGTCGAGCAGAGGTTGAATAGAGCCTGGAGACAGTGACATGGACAAAAAGACAGGAAAAAGAACTGGATGTGTCAGAAATGAAGAAGCTGAGGTTCTTCTTAGGATTGACAAGGATGGATAAGATCAGGAATGAGATCATCAGAGGTACAGCACATGTTGAACAACTGGGAGATAAAGTTAGGGAGGCCACACTGAGATGGTTTGGACATGTCCAGAGGAGGGACAGTGGGTGTTACGGCCAGTGGCCTTGTGTATGTTTTAATTAGTCATTCAGGAGTATAACTTCAAGATCTGCCATAAACTTTGTCACGTGCACTTTAGGCTTGTAGTTTACTTTGAGCATTCTAAACTTTTTGTTTGGACTTTTAAGGGAGGAGTTGTTACATGCCTGCCAGGCTGTTTGTGTTTTTCTTTCTCCTGCCCTTGTGTTTGTCTCTTCACAGATAGTAAGGAAGTTGGTGTCAAGTAAGGAAGCTGGTGTCAATCTCCTTTGATTAGATCACCTCCACACATGGGCCAATCAGCATTGAAGGAGGCCATGTATAAGCAGTCCACCTGAGGAACAGAGGCAGTCTCCAGCTGAGTAACAGAGGCAGTCTTTTTTTTATTTTTTTATTTTATTTTATTTTATTGAAAGTACATAGACTCTTGAATTACATCTCCGTCCGGTTGATGGCGGTAATACACTGAGTTTGTAAACTGCCAGAAAACACCATCGAAGAAGAAGAAGAAGAACAGAGGCAGTCTCCAGCTGAGTAACAGAGGAAGTCTCCAGCAGTCTCCAGCTGAGTAGCAGAGGAAGTTTCCACCTGAGGAACAGCAGGCAGTCTCTCCACCTGGCTGGCCTAGCTGATGCATGCCTCATTGTTGGTGCTCTGTGTAAAGGTTTGTGGTGGGAGTTAGAGGACTAGGTAAGTTTGGGGTACCCTGTACATTTCCATCACGTAGGTGTTTTTCTGTTAAATACACCAGGTAAGTAGGTGGGTGCCACCCATGTAAGTTTTGGTGAAACTTTTGTTAGATAAGTTTTGCAAGGTTTTTCTTTTCTATTTATTTTATGTAGCTTAGATTATAGCTAGGCCCTGTTTTGTTTTATTGTTTTCTCTGATTTGGCACCACCTAACTGTCCCTTTCTCCCCCACAGTTTGTATGAGACTCCAGGGATTTTTTGTGTTGGCTGTAAAATAAATCCCTTGTTTTATAACATTCATTTGGACTCTTGGATTTTTGTGGTTGTCATGTTACTCCCCTTCTCCTCACAAAGGGGGGGCCGTAACAAGTGGGGGCTCGTCCGGGATATATTTTCCCTGAGCTATAGACATCCACAATAATTTGAGATCCTTGTGTCTGGCTTGTCCTTGTGTCTGTCTCTGGCTTGTGTCTGTTTAGAAATGAGCTTCAGCTTAGAGGAGTTTGTACAGGCTCCTAGCCATGAAAAGCTGGAACTCTGTCGTAAGGACGACTTGTTATGTCTGGCTGAACATTTTGACATTCCAGTGAAACAAAACATTTTTCAAGAGTGAAAAACATTGTTGTTCAAGGACTGGGTGAGATTAAAGTCCTTGTGGTCTCAGGCCAAATGGATGTAAATGTTTGTGATGATCCTTCTGTTGGTCTAGGACTCCTGCCTTTGACAGACGGAGGAGCGGCTGTGATGGCAACTCCCCCAAAGGGGTGGGCAGACCCACAGGTGCCCCCTGTGACTTTACCACGGTTCGATCATGTGTCGCCAGAAATCAGTGGCTCCAGTGTTAAAGTCAAACTCAAGGTTTGGCTAGCTCGCCTACAGTTGGAGGCACAGGAGAGGGAATTGTGGTGACGAGTAAAAACAAGTTTGATGTCAGCAAGAATTGCTTTGGTACTTGTTCGTCTCCCTCTGCGGCTGCTCGTCTCCCTCTGTGGCTGCTCGTCTCCCTCTGCGGCTGGCTGCCCGACTTCGCCTCTGCGGGCGGCTGCGGGCGGCTGCGGGCGGCTGCTCGTTGTCCCCCTCTGCGGGCGGCTGCTCTTTGTCCCCCTCTGCGGTTGCTCGTTGTCTCCCTTCTGCGGCTGCTCGTTGTCTCCCTTCTGCGGCTGCTCGACTACCCCTCTGCGGCTGCCCGTCCCCCTCTGCGGCTGCTCGACTACCCTTCATACTCCCTCTGCGGCTGCTCGTTGTCTCCCTCTGCGGCTGCTTGTCTGAGTTTTCTTGTTTCCTAAACTTTTTAAGTTTAGGTTTTAAGGGGGGAGGTGTTACGGCCAGTGGCCTTGTGTATGTTTTAATTGGTCATTCAGGAGTATAACTTCAAGATCTGCCATAAACTTTGTCACGTGCACTTTAGGCTTGTAGTTTACTTTGAGCATTCTAAACTTTTTGTTTGGACTTTTAAGGGAGGAGTTGTTACATGCCTGCCAGGCTGTTTGTGTTTTTCTTTCTCCTGCCCTTGTGTTTGTCTCTTCACAGATAGTAAGGAAGTTGGTGTCAAGTAAGGAAGCTGGTGTCAATCTCCTTTGATTAGATCCCCTCCACACATGGGCCAATCAGCATTGAAGGAGGCCTTGTATAAGCAGTCCACCTGAGGAACAGAGGCAGTCTCCAGCTGAGTAACAGAGGAAGTCTCCAGCAGTCTCCAGCTGAGTAGCAGAGGAAGTTTCCACCTGAGGAACAGCAGGCAGTCTCTCCACCTGGCTGGCCTAGCTGATGCATGCCTCATTGTTGGTGCTCTGTGTAAAGGTTTGTGGTGGGAGTTGGTAAGTTTGGGGTACCCTGTACATTTCCATCACGTAGGTGTTTTTCTGTTAAATACACCAGGTAAGTAGGTGGGTGCCACCCATGTAAGTTTTGGTGAAACTTTTGTTTGATAAGGTTAGCAAGGTTTTTCTTTTCTATTTATTTTATGTAGCTTAGACTATAGTTAGGCCCTGTTTTGTTTTATTGTTTTCTCTGATTTGGCACCACCTAACTGTCCCTTTCTCCCCCACAGTTTGTATGAGACTCCAGGGATTTTTTGTGTTGGCTGTAAAATAAATCCCTTGTTTTATAACATTCACTTGGACTCTTGAATTTTTGTGGTTGTCATGTTACTCCCCTCCTCCTCACTAAAGGGGGGGCCGTAACAAGCCTTGAGTCCTGCTGGACGATCTGATCCAATATGATCCAATTGTGGGAACTTTTCACTGATCCAAGCCATGACTCATCCTCCAGATGTTGCCCACTACAGCGTCCATGAGTTCCAAGCCCTGCGGGTGGTCTGCGATTCTCAGAGATTGCGTCCACTTTCCGGTTTAGCTCGCAAAGTAGCTGATTTATGGAGGTCACAGCACGGATCACACTCTCACTTTGACTCGGGAGCTTCGACATGGCATTAATCGCCGCTGAAGTACTAATTTTCCGATAGACCAGTGCTCCACAAACGCTAAAGAGCAAAGCGCCTGTTATCATAAATCCAATTATGTACAAATCTTCCTCAGATAATACTGACAGACACATCACCTTCCACTCGCCCCAGGAATCCATGACGTATCCCCCAGGGTACGTCTGCGAAGGGCAGGCTGGTTCTCCTGGACCTTGCTGTTTTGTAGAAAAAATCTTGTCAATAGAGTTGATCGCCCATGAAACTAAATCCATCGTCAATTTGCATTCGAGAGATGATTTCCTGAGGAGCTGCAAAGACAAGAAGCCACGCAGGGTGAGGAAAAGTCAGGGGAGGGAAGGAGCGAGGGAGAGAAGCTGCTACCTCGTCCAGAGCCGGAAGTTCAGACCCTGACCAGACTTGGCTCGCCTCTTTCTAGGAGGGGGCACAGAGACTGCGGCCACAGAGACTGCGGCCTCAGTCCGGTGCTTAGAGCGCCTGGGTGGAGCCTCCTGCCCAGAAGGCGGGAGGTCATTGCTGAGCTCGGGGGAAAACTGGGCTAGCCGAGCCACTCTTACAGTACGAGGCATGAAGCTGTAGTTCATGCAGGGATTCAATGACAGGGCCTCCACCAGATGGTCATGTCCAAGGCAGGCAAGGCACAAGTCATGACCGTCATCTGCCTGGAGCACGGCCCCACAATCTGTGCAGCAGTGAGAGCCGTCCATGCTCCCTATTGTAAGCAGTTATTCAAGTGAAAACTGCGACTCAGCAGAGGGGCTGGAACTGCCAGCTACACCCAAGACATGAGACAAAGGATAGGCTGAAATTGGGAGAGGGTGCGCAAACGCTAGCCTTCATCAATAGAAAACAAGGTTGGTGAAAAGTGAATTGGGAGAGGGTGCAGGAACGCTAGCCTTCACCAATAGAAGTGAATTGGGAGAGGGTGCGCGAACGCTAGCCATCACCAATAAAAAAACAAGGCCAAAACTCAAAGAGACTAACACCGCTAGCTCAGCCCAATCGTTTATTAGGTTGGCGAAAAGTGAATTGGGAGAGGGCGTAAATGCTATCTGTCACCAATAGAAAACAAGGCCAAAACTCAAAGAGACTAGCACTGCTATCTCAGCCCAATCGTTTATGAGGTTGGCGAAAAGTGAATTGGAAGTGGGCGCGAACGCTAGCCTTCACCAATAGTAAACAATGCCAAAACTCAAAGAGACTAGCACCGCTAGCTTAGCCCAACCGCTTATGGGGTTGGCAAAAAGTGAATTGGGAGAGGGTGCAAACGCTAGCTGTCACCAATAGAAAACAAGGCCAAAACTCAAAGAGACTAGCACTGCTAGCTCAGCCCAATCCTTTATGGGGTTGGTGAAAAGTGAATTGGGAGAGGGTGCAGGAACGCTAGCCTTCACCAATAGAAGTGAATTGGAAGAGGGTGTGCGAACGCTAGCCATCACCAATAAAAAAACAAGGCCAAAACTCAAAGAGACTAACACCGCTAGCTCAGCCCAATCGTTTATTAGGTTGGCGAAAAGTGAATTGGGAGAGGGCGTAAATGCTATCTGTCACCAATCGAAAACAAGGCCAAAACTCAAAGAGACTAGCACCGCTATCTCAGCCCAATCGTTTATGAGGTTGGCGAAAAGTGAATTGGAAGTGGGCGCGAACGCTAGCCTTCACCAATAGTAAACAATGCCAAAACTCAAAGAGACTAGCACCGCTAGCTTAGCCCAACCGCTTATGGGGTTGGCAAAAAGTGAATTGGGAGAGGGTGCAAACGCTAGCTGTCACCAATAGAAAACAAGGCCAAAACTCAAAGAGACTAGCACTGCTAGCTCAGCCCAATCCTTTATGGGGTTGGTGAAAAGTGAATTGGGAGAGGGCGCGAACGCTAGCCATCATCAATAAAAAACAAGGCCAAAACTCAAAGAGACTAGCATCGCTAGCTTAGCCCAACCACTTATGGGGTTGGCAAAAAGTGAATTGGGAGTGGGTGCACGAACGCTAGCCATCACCGATAGAAAACAAGGTCAAAGCTCTTCGTTTATAACTAATTGATAGAAGGTGCACGAACGCTCGCCTTCCCAAATTAGTAACCAAGACCAGAACACAGATGGCTACGTAAATAAACCTCGGTATAAGTAATACTTACTTACGTGTCGAACCTCACGTGGAAATTGCCTCCTACAGCTGATAGAGCCACAACAATGGCAACAGAAGAGCCGCAGTCAAGACAAAGTAAAGCCTACTTATGTGTCGATCCATACAGTAGCCTCTTCCAAGGTGGGCGGAGCCGCCACAAGCGGCAGAGCCGCGAAATAAGCAAAAGCTACTAACCAGTGTTGAATCACAGTAGTCAACGCTGTGGTTTGGGAGAGAGGCGCAGCCACCGCAGCCCAAATGAAATACCTTGATGAAGGTTAAACCGTTGCAGCCCTCGGAAGGTGAACACACTGCTCCGGCTGACAGGCAGTCGGGCCCCCAGTGACGGTGGGAAAAGAAAATCCAAAGGCCTGAAGCCTTGGATCGAACGAGCGCGAGAAGAAAAAAGAAGCAGAACCACGAATGACACTAGGCTATATAGCCTCTGATTGCTCATCCGGTTACGTGTGTGACATCGTCGATATAATTACTCAAACTGCGCATGCGCGAAGGGAACATTCAGTGCTTTCAGCACCGCCCTCTGGTGGTCAGTAGGGATGAAATAGAACTTTTGTTGTGACTTTGCACTACACAGTATAAATAAACTGAATCAAACTGAATTGAATTACAAAAGCAGTGTGAAGACTAAATGCATCCTCACCACTTTAAGGACAATCATCAGCAATGATACTAAAGAATAAACCGTTGCTGTTCATCAATCTGGGAAGGGTTAAACATTATTTTCAAACTTCTTGACATCTATCATTCAAACAGTGAGAAAACAACAGCTGCCAATTTTTCTAGGAGCAAATATCCCATTAGGTTAACTCTGACATCAGAGCAATGTTTAGAGAAAGTGCACAACACCCAAGAACTCCATCTCAAACTCTACAGGCCTCACTTAGCAGGTTAGTAGTTTCAGTTTATGACAGGACCGATAGAACAAGTGGTACAATAATGTTCCCAGTCGTTGAGGCAATTGAACACTGAATACCCTGATGCATGCTCAATAATCCAGGTAGAAAAATCTAAAAAAGTTAAGTTTGGTCCTCTGGACATTCAAAAAACAAAACAAAGCAAAAAAATTGTAGAAAGTTTCGTATTTCGTCCGAAAGACTTCCTCAGTCTGAGATGCTGGATTCAGCTCAGTCTTATAAACGTTTCTACAATTTTTTTGCTTTGTTTTGTTTTGTTTTTTGAATTTCCAGAGGACCAGACTTAGCCTTTTTAGATGAACACTGAATGTTTGTAGTTGTCAACATGAGTGTTTTTCTGGACTGGAATTGAACAGGGAATGAAGGTGAATCTGAATGTGTTGAGTGCAAGATTTTAGAGTGGGCAGCAGTTACAATGTACAGAGGAAGAGTTTTTTGTGTTTTTCATCCAACAACATAGACAATGGCGGAGCCAGGGGGTGGCCAATGGTGGCCTTGGCCAACTTAAATTACTCCCCCCCATCTCCAAAATCAATTAAGGAAACAATACTTGTAAGAAATATAAAAATTAGAAAGGATAGGTGGTTTTCCATATTATGTTGCACTGCATGGCCCAAAAAAAAGTTGCCACCTGGATTTAACAAAGTAAATAGGTTCAAGCCTCCTATCGGATAATTACTGCATGGGCTTTCAGCTGGCAACAAGTTATTTAACCCCAACTGGTGCAATGAGTTGATTCTCATTTCTTAAACAGCCATGTTGAAAGACGCATCGTGTGGTCGCAGAAAACATGTCTCAAACAGCCATGTTGAAAGACGCATCGTGTGGTCGCAGAAAACATGTCAGTCTGTTTGAGAAGGGTCAAATCATTGGCATCAAGCAGAGAAAACATCTAAGGAGGTTGTAGAAACTACTAAAATAGGGTTCAGAACTGTCCAACACATTATTAAAAACTGGAAGGATAGTGGAGACCCATCATCTTCAAGGAAGAAATGTGGCTGGAAAAAAATCCTGAATGATTGTGATCGGCGATCACTTAGACGTTTGGTGAAATCAAATCAAAGAAAAACAACAGTAGCACTCAGGGCTATGGTTAATAGTGAAAGTAAGAGCATTTCCACACGCACAATGTGACGGGAACTCAAGGGATTGGGACTGAACAGCTGTATAGCCTTAAGAAAACTAATAATCAGTGAGGCTAACTGGAAAAAAAGGCTTCAATTTGCTAGGGAGCATAAAGATTGGACTCTGGAGCAATGGAAGATGGTCATGTGGTCTGATGAGTCCAGATTTACCCTGTTCCAGAGTGATGGGTGCATCAGGGTAAGAAGAGAGGCAGGTGAAGTGATGCACCCATCATGTTTTTTTCCCAGGTCTCTCTTGTAAATAAGTCATTGAGGCTCAATGGGATTAACCTGCCTAAATAAAGGTTGAATGAATGAATACATGTCTAGTGCCTGCTGTACAAGCCTGTGGGGGCAGTGCTATGATCTGGGGTTGCTGCAGTTGGTCAGGTCTAGGTTCAGCAACAGAATGTGCTCAAAAAATGAGGTCAGCTGACTACCTGAATACAGTATGTGTATACTGAATGACCAGGTTATTCCATCAATGGATTTTTTTCTTCCCTGATGGCAAAGGGCATATTCCAAGATGACAATGCCAGGATTCATCGGAATCGAATTGGTAAAGAGTGATTCTGGGAGCATGAGACATCATTTTCACACAAGCATAGGTCACCACAGAGTCCAGACCTTGACCCCATTGACAATCTTTGGGATGTGTTGGAGAAGGCTTTGTGCAGTAGTCAGAATCTGCCATCATCAATACAAGATATTGGAGAAAAATTAATGCAACACTGGATGGAAACAGATCATGTGACATTGCAGAAGCTTATTGAAACAATGCCACAGTGAATGTAATCAAAGCTAAAGGTGGTCCAACAAATATGTGCGTGACCTTTTTTTGGTGGCAATTTTTTGGGGGGCCAGGCAGTGTATGTTACAGCCTTATTCCAAATTGTTTTAAATTAATATCTTTTCTTAAAATTCTACACACAATACCCCATTATGAGTGACAGTGTGAAAGATTATTTGAGATTTTTGCAAATTTATTAAAAATAGAAAACTAAGAAGTCACATTTACCTAAGTATACATCCACATCAAAGGTGTGGCATATTGAGATGCTGATTAGACAGCATATGCAGAAATACAGGTACAGTAGTCCCCGACTTAAATGCGAGTTCCGTACATACGGGCCGCTCGTATGTCAAAAATTCGTAAGTAGGATCACAAAAAAAAAACAATAATTATATATACTGTATATATATATACTTTTATATTTTTTTTAAATAAATGAATACATGTACAGTACTGTACAGTCACCAAGCACTTAGCCTATCCTAACACAGTTTTTAAAGATGAAGGAGTGAGTTGAATTGTCTCCCTTTCACATAAAGGGAGCTAGCTCCCTTTATGGGAATGGAGCCTGCAGGGAGGAGGGAGACAATTCAACTCACTCCATCTTTAAAAACTGTGTTAGGATAGGCTAAGTGCTTGGTGACTGTACAGTACTGTACATTTATCTATTTATTAAAAAAAAATATATATTTTTTATTTTTTTAATTTATAAATAGATAAATGTACAGTACTGTACAGTCACCAAGCACTTAGCCTATCCTAACACAGTTAAGGAGTCAGTTGAATTGTCTCCCTCCTCCCCAGCAGGCTCCATTCACATAAAGGGAGCTACTTTCACTTTCACTTTATGTGAAAGGGAGACAATTCAACACACTCCATCTTTAAAAACTGTGTTAGGATAGGCTAAGTGCTTGGTGACTGTACAGTACTGTACATGTTTTCATTTATTTTAAAAAAATATATTTTTTATTTTGTTATTTTTTTAATGAGATGCATATTCGTAAGTCCAGAACCTCGTATGTTGATGTGCTCGTAAGTCGAGGACTACCTGTATACAGACGAAAGAACGAAGGATATTTCCAATTCCTCACCTCCCCCGCTCTGCTCCATGACGAGGAGCAAAAAGACTGTAAAGTACATCTTATTTGGAAGAGTTGAGAAGACCAGAAAAAAAAAAAAAGAAAAAAAAAAAAGCAGCATGTTAGTGTAGTGCACCCTGAAGTCACAGAGTTGACCATAAACTCCTCTGTAGATGAAAGTTTTCTAGTCAAATGTGAAGCCGGCCCTCCACCAACTAAACCTTGGCCTCAACTAGTTTTTGAAACAGGACAACAATCCTAAACACAGCAACAGCCAACTGACTGGCTGAAAAATGAAAAGTATCAAGCTGCTGAAACAGACCAGACCTCAGTCTAACTGAAGGGGCTTAAGACTGCAGTGAAGAAACAAATACTGTATCTGCAAATGTCAATAACCCGATCCAACATTGATAATAAGGCTTGTGCTGCTCCTGTATATTGACTGATTTTCATTAACTGAATATTGACATATGTTATTTATCATTGTTTATATGAGATTGTTTTCACCAAGTTTTAATACTTTGTATGAACTGGGTGATTTTTTTTTTTTAAATCAAAATGTTTTGATTTATAAAACTTTAGGATTAGAATATTATATATTTTACAATGACAGAATACTTCTAGACATAATCTAGATTAAAATGATCTGTTCAAAATACTGTAACCTGCTCACATTGGGTCTCCGCTGCGGATGTGTTTACAGGCGGTCTGGATGACAGATTCACAGGCCTCGTTGAGCGCTCGGTCGATTCGATAATCAGCTCCAGGGTCGGCGGACTGAATCAAAGTCTGCAACTGCAGCGGAAAAACAGAAATCAGGGGGAAAATCTCAGACAGGAGGTCTTTTTTATAGTCTTGTTTTTTTTATACCTACAGCAGCAACCTGACTGTGACTTTCTGTAACATGATGAACAAGCCTATGTAAATCAAATGTAAATCTACCTTTTGTTAGTTTTACTTTTTTTTTTAAAGATAATAAAGACATTTTCTTTTTATTACTGAAGGACTAAATAGGTAAGAGTCATGGACAAATTTGTTTGTGTCATTTTGTTAGAGAATAAAGAAATAGGTGACACTAAAATAATTTGAAACTGTCAATGTCAGTAAAAAAGAAACTGATTTAGTATTATAGTTCTACATGTCTTTTAAAAATACAAACTAATAAAACTGGCCTTGAAAAAAGGATGGTACCCTTAGAATGTTAACGTGAGGTGTGTCTCGTTAGCATTATAGGCATCTTCCATCTTGTAATCAGTCAGTCTGTCTGTTTAAACAGTGACAGGTAGTCACAAGGCTGTTTGGTATCATGGTGTGTAACACACTGAATATGGAGCACAGGAAACTGAACACAGAGTTGTCATGGGTCCTCCAACAAGACTATTACCCTACACACACAGCTGAAAACACCAGGAACTGAACAAAACACTAAAGCAATGGTTCCCAAACCTAGTCCTTGAGGAACACCGTCCTGCATGTTTTAGCTGTTTCTCTGCTTTGACACACCTGATTTGAACGAATGGGTAATTAACAGGCTTCTGCAGAATTTGATGAAGTAATTCAATCACTGAATCAGGTGTGTTGGAGCAAGGAAACAACCAAAACATCCAGGACAGTGTTCCTCAAGAACTAGGGCTGGGAACCACTGTGTGGCCTTCAGAGCCCTGATCTAAATCCTGTTGAGAATCAGTGGAAGGAGCTGAAACATCTGAAGAAGAAGGATCATTTTGACCCAAGGGGAGCAGGAGGGTTAGAGGAACAACCCATTCTGTCAAGACCAGTTTAATTTGCTTTATTTTTTATATTTCTGATAACAGCAAATGAAAAGCACAAGTACTGAGTGATTTTCATTAGATTATTTATATTTTTTTCCTTTTCTTACTTTTTCAGTTTTGTCACTTCATTAACTTTGTGAGTTCTGTCCTTAAATTTATTCAAATTTGACTGCTTCACGTTTTCTCTGTGCATTCCAGTTTCTCCCCACTTACTAAAAACATGGATGGTAGGTCACCTAGTATCTAATTTGCCCTTAGGTTGTAGAACGGTTATAGTTTTATTTGTCCATGTAGTCCTGTAATGGACTCCGGGGTGTACCACGCCTCTTGCACCATGACGGATGGAGATGGGCACCAGTTCCTCCACAAGCCAGACAGGAAAAAGCAGGTAAAGAAAATGGATGGATGGATGGATATATGAGATATCACAGAATGTAGCAAAAGCCTAATCTATTTAAAAACGAGTAATAAATAAGCTGGGATGACTGGAGGTATAATGACTAAGTCTAGATTAAAATATGTTTCTAATGTTCCACAACCCTCACAATAAACTGTTCCTGTTCTCTTAAACAAAACAAATGAAAAGAACCAACGAGCAGTGCCGTCTTACTGCGCTCTGACAGACGCCGTCAATAGGAGCGCTGCGGTCACCTCGACCGAGCCGCATCAGGCAGTGCAACGTGCGGCCTTTGCGGTGCAGACCAGAGCACTGGGACTCAATCTCTGTGCGACAGTGAAGAACGATTTCTGGACTCAGAGAAAAATCCTCCATCAGCATTCGCCGGAAGTCCAACATTTCGCCTTGACACTCCCCGCTAACTGAGCGCCCTACACAACAAAAAGGCAGAAAGATGTTTCAAAGTTTAGGAAATAGTCATAAATGCAGAGGACTGCAGAATATACTGTCACGCCCTGAGTAAACCAAAGTGTCGTGCGCGCTCACCTCGGTGCACAGCAGCCTCCAGGCACAGCAGCAGGTAGGACAGGCGAGCCTCGCGGGCTCGAGGCAGGTTGGTGTCCAGGCTGCAGCGCTGCTTCCTCAGGTCCAGCTTGCAAGCTTTCGCCAAGGAGTAACTAACTCTGTAGTCCTGGGAGATGAGCTTCTGTCGAGTTGTCAGGGCGTCGCGACACTGAGGAGCAGAGAGGAGATGTTCAGAAGATAAAGATAGTTTCTGTGGTCAGCAGTAGTTCTGCCTCAGGGCTGTGACTGTCTGCAGCACGTACCTTTTCTGACATGGCTTCTTCAAACTTGTGGTTAAACAGACACTTGTAGACTTTCCCTTCTCCTGCCTGGACCTGCGGAAAGGAACAACAAGAAGAAGGTTGAGCCATGAGCTGAAGGACTGTCTGTTCAAATGTATTTACCGTAATCTTTCATTTTTTATATAATATTGTCAATTTTACATTTACGTTATCTGCTTATATAGATAAACGTACATTTCATATGTCAGACATGAATGACTCAAAGTAACTTTTTAAAAACATCTAAAAGCAAACAAAGATATCCACTAAATAACATCAAGCAGTGAAATGTGGTTTCTCTTGTTTTCTTCATGCACGTCATGCACACAGTAGTAGAGTCTCGTACATTTTGACAGAATCTCTCGCGGTCGTCCCTGCAGGCGAAGTAAAGATGTCTGTCAAGGTGAAAGTCATCTGATGAGAGCTCGGCCACCCGAAGGATAGCTTTCTGACACCCTTCTTTAATTGAATGAACATGATCTGACTGCTCCGCCTGCCTCACCAGCGCCTTCTCCAGACATGCAATCACCTCGCCCTGGGAGTGGACGTCCTGTGAAGAGACAAAGGTTACGGTAAAACGAGCATGCGGCTGTACGAGGACCAACTACGTCAAGAGTTGTCATTTACATCAGTCAAGTTTGCTACAGGAAACTAAAGCTTAAAAACAAAATAAAAAATGGTAAAAGAACAGTTCAGATATTTAGATGTGAAGTTATGTGGAAAGGTAATGAATAAATAGCATCTTAACTGTTGTAGATAGTTCTTTGAATTACCTCAGATTGGAGAAAGTTTATTTATAGACCAGTCTAAGCAGAGAGGTCCCAAATCAGCTTATTGCCACCTTAAAACAACTCCAATCTTCAAAATGTTCATATAGTCAATGCAAAAAAAGTATTCTGATACTCCTGAAGGAAGTATATGAATGACGTGACCAACAAAACAACAGGGTTTTTATATGTTTGTTGATTGGAGTCTAATTTTTTTATAATGAAAACTGGGACCTCAGTACCTTTTTGTTCCTTATGTATCAGAAGTTTACAAGCTTTGAGCTACAAAACACAACTTGACTGGCCCAAACCATCACTTTTCAAACATTGTGCAAATTAATTCAAGATTATGTTGTTAGATAAAGGCCTGCTCTAAAAAAATATAATTAAAAACAAACGTCAAACCAGGACATGAAGAAACAGCCCAGTTTGAGAACTTGAACCTTTGTAGCAAAGATCTTTCAACAATGCTAAATATGGATCAAGGAAAAAAAGAAAAGCATAGGACGTCTTCTTTAAAATGTTGTAAACTTTCTTCTTGGCTACAGTTTGTTTTTAACATTAATTATCAGTTTAAATGAATATTAGGAGCATAGCTTGAGTTATACAATTTAAACCCTCACCTTTTGTCCCATGTTGATGCTGCCGCAGCGCAGGTTGTTTATGTCTTCTTTACATTTGTCCATAAAACCACAGATCAGTCTGTAGTCGCTGAAGATTATACTGGTAATCTTGGTGACATACTGGTTGCACTGGTATTCGCTGATGTTGCTTCGATGATCCACGAGACACGACAGCAGATAGCCCCTCCCTCGCTCCTCTTCGTTACACTCATTTATCTGCAGGTGGGAACAGTGACAGAATCAGATAAAACAGCACTGAACTCCTTCCGGGCAGACCACAAAGGTTCACAGGAGACAGAGGCAGACCAACCTCAGCGATGGTGCTCTTGCAGACCTCCGTGGCCACAGACTCAAACTTCAAATCTGTCGTCAGATTTAATTTGTAGTTCCACAAAAACTGAGCAGAAGAAATTTTGTGTAAGGAAATGAAAGGCACAAAAATACAGCCGAGGTTAAAAATGTCTTAAAGTATTTTGTTGTTAAGCATACAACTGTGAACCAGTAAGATATAAAACGTTCATGTCAAAGTGAATGTCTTGAAAGAAATACTCACGTGGTTACAGTCCGGAGCAATATCGATTTCCTGCAAAATGACAGAGAAACATATTGGGTCAGTTTTCAAATGAAAGTAATTACAGGTAGTCCTCGACTTACGACGGCCTCGACTTACGACGTTTCGGGGTTACATCACGCATCTCATAAAAATAAATTTAAACTTTTTTTTAAAATCTTATTTTATGTGTTTAAATGTTCTTGATTTTATGTGTACAGCACTTTGTTGCAGCTGTGGTTGTTTTAAATGCTTTATAAATAAAATATTATTATTATTATTATTATTTTGAAGCCGATTTACGCAGTTTTCGGTTAGCTTCGGTTAGCTTCGGCTTCGACAGCCGGCTTTGGACGGACTGTGTCCGATCAGAGGTTGCTGCGCTCGGATACATGAGCTGGAAACGCTCGGTGAACTCTGTGGACGTCTCAGGCCCGGAGCAGCAGCCGCCGATCGCTCCGCCGCATCCCACCACGCCGGCCGACACCACCAGCTCACCGCGGGATCCGGTGACCATCCCGCCACTACTGTCCCTGCCATCAGCCGGCCCCACCGGGGACACGGAGCCGACGGGCGGCGGAGAGGCCTGCTGCGGCCGGGAGCTCGCCTCGATGCTCCGCCTGGCAGCCTCAGATGTTGGAGGGACACCGAGCTAACATGCTAACATGCAGAGCAAAGGTTTCGCAGCCTCGGATGTTGGTGGGACAACGAGCTAACATGCTAACATGCGGAGCAAAGGCTTCACAGTCTCGATGTTGGTGGGACAATGAGCTAACATGCTAACATGCAGAGCAAAGGTTTCATCAGCCTCGGATGTTGGTGGGACAACGAGCTAACATGCTAACATGCGGAGCAAAGGCTTCACAGCCTCGGATGTTGGTGGGACAACGAGCTAACATGCTAACATGCAGAGCAAAGGTTTCGCAGCCTCGGATGTTGGTGGGACAACGAGCTAACATGCTAACATGCAGAGCAAAGGTTTCGCAGCCTCGGATGTTGGTGGGACAACGAGCTAACATGCTAACATGCAGAGCAAAGGTTTCGCAGCCTCGGATGTTGGTGGGACAACGAGCTAACATGCTAACATGCAGAGCAAAGGTTTCACAGCCTCGGATGTTGGTGGGACAATGAGCTAACATGCTAACATGCGGAGCAAAGGCTTCACAGCCTCGGATGTTGGTGGGACAACGAGCTAACATGCTAACACGCGGAGCAAAGGCTTCACAGTCTCGGATGTTGGTGGGACAACGAGCTAACATGCTAACAAGCGGAGCAAAGGCTTCACAGCCTCGGATGTTGGTGGGACAATGAGCTAACATGCTAACGGAGAAACTGCTTCTCCAGCTCCCAGTAAGTTATTAACTCCTTTTTCCCTTCATTATGGCTCCATATGTATGGAGCTAACATGCTAACAGGCCTTACTGTAAACAGTTTGGACCGTGTGAAGCTGTAGGAAGCTGCAGAGCTCGGAGGTGCAACGAGCTAACACGCTAACAGACGGAGGAAGAATTCACCAGCTACCAGTAAGAAATTAACTCTTTTTTGCCTTCATTATGGCTCCAAATGTACTGTATGTGTTTTTTTAATAATTATGTAGGGTACTGTGTTAGGATAGGCAAAGTGCTTGGTAACTGTACAGTACCGTACATGTACAGTACGTGTATAGGTGGTGGCTAGTGTGTATGTGTTTTCCGTCTTACGACGATTTTCGACCTACGACGCGCCGTAGGAACAGAACTCCGCCGTAAGTCGAGGACTACCTGTACTTATAAAGACAAAACTTTTCTGAAGCTGATCATGTTGTGTTTGTTGTAAAACAACTGTAAACCAATTGCCAAATCTTTCATGCTAGTTCACTCACTATGAAGAGAGCAGCCAAAAGAAACTTTACTTGTGCCTAAATAAAAAATGGGGGAGTGCTGGCATCGAGGTTATAGAAGGTGAGCCTCTGAGCACGAGGTTGGTGGGTTGAATCCTCCAACCATTACAACAAAACTTGGGAGGGAAAGGGGAAGCACTCTTTCTCATTTGCCTCACTGTGAGCCCTTGAGCAAGGTCGTTAAGAGAAATTGAATCATAATAATACAAACAATACATAACCCCAAGTTTAAAACATGAAGAATTAGACATTAAATGCTTAAATGTCAAGTCTGTCTTTTGTTAACAAAATACCTCTAATACCACTGAATGGATTCTAATGAAAATGTTGAAGTAAGAAAGAGAAAGTAATGTAGATTTATAGATGATTTTTTAAAAAGTAAACCAAGTTAAGGTGGCCATTACATCCAACAGACTTTAGCCAAAAAATGTTCTAATTCAGTAAATTTTATGGATATAGAGCAAAGATTTAGTGAAACTTTAGTTGATCCTGATCTGGAAAGTGACAGAGTGCATTTCATTTACTAGGCTAACTGCAAAGAAAGCACTTGTATATATAATCAACACAGCAGAAACTTTATAAACTAACATTTATATACATATATATATA
>JBBPBX010022368.1:25621-36464 GCA_038048925.1 Garcialebias charrua
TATATATATAAATAGTAGGCCACACAAAAGCCTCTGCTCTGAGGCCTGCATGCACGCGCACAGACGGGGGAGATTTTTTTTCTTCTTTTAATTCGTCCATTCAGTAACTGATTATTGATGAAAAATATTTCCTCTTCACCTTCCAGCCTTGTTGATGATCATTTCAGTTCCCACATGATCGAATTTGCCCCAGAGGTCCTTCTCATGCAGGACAACTTTGATGTACTCCATCCCCTGCACAACAAACACTTTGTGATTTGACTAGTCTTTACTTTATATTCTGAAGGGGAAGTTGGATGAGAATTCTGTGGTGAAACGTCAAATAAATGATTATTTACACACTGGAGCTGCTACCTGCTGGCTGGACGCCTTCAGAGGACTGTCCTTGGTGGACTCTTTTGGGGGGTCCGCTCACTCCGAGTCCGAGCGCTCTGCAAGGTTGAACTGGTCCCCTCCGTTTGCCAAAGCCACACAAAACCCCCCACTTCAAGGCTTTAATGCTTGACACTAAACTAAAATGTTTTTTCTCACAAGTGTTGAATTCTTAACATAAAAATTGATAAACATTTAGTCAGAAAAACATTAATACTTCTTAATCTGTTCACTGTCTAATGTGACAATGTAAGTCAGCACAACTCAAAATGTTTCTTAAATCACAAGTGCCCATGTCCCGTTCAGAGATGAGCTTTCAGAAATTAATCCAGTCCATCAGAACCAAAGAGTCAGAGCAGAACTCTGCTGTGCTGAAGCAGAGTGATGAATTCAATTTGTGTCGGACGTCTCCCTCCATTACTTTAATGAATCGACTCACTTTGGAGCTCCTCTTTGTGGTTAATTACTTTTTAAACTATCTATAAAGTTGCTTTGTGACGTAATATTTTCTCGGTAAAATGCGTTTGTATTAATGTAAAAATGTGGGAAGAAATGTGCGAGACTCACATCCCAGAGACAGCATGAGCATTGCAAAGCATGCTGGGTAGGAATTGTGTGTGCAATGTTTCTGACTGTTTACGAAGTTTTTGAGTGTGAAAATGGTTTTTTTATGTTATTTTTCAGTTCTGGTTTGGTTTGGCATTTATGTAAAAGTATCTGCTATTGGCTGTAATCTGACTGTTTGTGGTAGATATGAAGGAAAAAAGCACTGCAAAGGTGGTGGCATCACCTGGTGGCACCTAACTTTACTTACCTCTACATAGCATGTCACAGCATCGCTTTGTGTAAATCACCATTCTCCTGAATGCCTATAATGAGTATAACTCTGTTTTTTTTTTTACTTGTGGACTTGAACTTGTCAGATTTAAATTTAGCGGAAGCTAATTCCACTAATGATTTAAATGTTAATGGAAATGCTAATCTGCTAAACGGAAAGTTAGTTCTGCTATTTAGTGGCTTAGCAGAACCGTGCCCACCATTGATCATTCCTATAGCTAGGGTTGGTTTGGGTTAATCTTGGACATCCTTTTAATTATGCTGTCATAACAGTGTAACAAATCTATAGGCCGTTTGTGTAATCAAACACTTACGAGGTCAGTTTACTGACTTACCTATAGTTTAGATGAAAGATCCGAGCAGATTTTATCTACACAAATCTACCATCAGTTTCACGGGGTCTCAACTTTTTCAGAATAAATCAATAAATCGGTGATGTGATTAGCCAGAAATGTAATTTCACGAGAGACTTCAATTTATGTTGGTCTACCAGAAAATAGACCTTTTATTGAAATAATCACAAAATTACAATAAACATTTGTATCGATATTAGCTCTGATTTACTAACTACGTTGACAAGAATTCAAATTAAAACAAACAGACAGTTAGAAACTTTTCTGTTGGCACATTACTTACAGTTTACATTTAGAAATAAACATAAAGAGTTAAGGAGGAAGAATAAAGAAAGGAAATGGTTGAATCTTATCTTGAGATGTGTAACCAGAGTGGTTCATCCTCTGTTTGGTTTCGGCTGGACATCCGTACCGTGATGAAACGACGTTTACCTTTGTGAAGATTTTCTTATCTCGACTCCAGTAAAGTAGTCAAGCCAGACGCGCATGCCGGCTGCGTTTTACAGGCGACACATTTTCATCCTGCCACGGTCTCGTGAGGTCTGCAGAAGCCTCCCAGAGTAATGTTATCAGCTCCGGTTTGGTTTCAAGATAACTTCCAGGAAAAGTGTTCACAGCTTGGAGCAGTGACCCTCAGATGGCTAACAGCTGACGTGCTGTAAGCCTCGCTGAAGACGTGGGCCTTTGACTGATGGCCGGGACGTACATCAGCTTGGAGGAAGACGTCTATGCATCTTTCATTCTCCCAGAGAACTCACTGTTGTTGAGTTGTGGTTCCCTTTTCACTCTAAGAATAAACAGGAAGTGTCCCTTTAAGAAGGGGGTGTGACTTAGTCACATACTTCCTGCTGATTGGTTGTCGTACCCCTAGAGAGGGTGTGACTTTGCAAGTGAGTGAGTTTGAGTGACAGATGATAGGGTAGACAATACATAGAAAACATACGTCAGTAGATGCAGGTGCATGTGAACAAGCCATGTAATTTGTTTTGAGAACAGATTCATTGTTTTTAGAAAGGACGGGAGACAGAAAGCAAATTATGTCTGGAACTTTTCCTTCGTTCCAAAAACACTTCAAACAAATACGTACGGATTGTTCAGTCAACTTTAAGACAGTTATTCTGCACAGAGCAGACAGTTTAGAGCAAGATCATTCTGAGATGTTCTCTTAACTTTGGCATATTTAAAATATACCAGCTTAGTAAAATCATCATTAAATGACAAAAATATACTGTAGATCAATTCTGAATTAACACACATTAAAGAGAAAGTTCAATCTGATTAATTAGTGTCCATTAATCCAAAATAATTGTAACAAATATAAGTGTCCATTTGTCTCCTTGAGAGTTTCAAGAAGGTGTAACACTGAGAGTTTCAAAGAGATGCAGAGAGGTGTACTTGAAGGTCAAGACAGAAGGCCTGTATCACTACAGTCCCCCTTTTTGGAAGTCATCGCCTGTCCTTGGAGATGAGTTCCAACACGAAAGGATACCACCGAATGTCTCTGACCTCTATGTAATCCAGCAAGTGGAAAAAAAAAGTCAAAAAAAGTTCAAAATTATACTCCCATAATGTTTTTGGAAATTCCATACTGTTCGTAGGTAATCCCATTGCGGTAAGCTTTCAATCCTTTGGAAAACATAGTCTGTTAACCCATGGAAAACTGAGTCTGTGATCCCTTGGAAAACAAAGTCTTATAATCCACAACGGTAAATCCACAACGATGGGGGTTATTGATTTCATCAGCAAGAATGGTTTTTAATCAGCATGTAGAGGGGATCCCTCGATTGAAGCAGAGGAGGCGGCCCTTGGATGAAGGTTGAAGACCAACGTTGGATCAGCAGGTCCCCACATCGAAGGTTGCAGGCTGGATGGCTTCCAGTCGGTGCCACCCTGGTTCAATGTGTCATGCAATTATGTGGTTTTAGGTGGGCTTATGATTGGGATTTTACATTAGGCCCTACCTATATGCACCTGGTATGTAAGCTATCATGGATTAGATCAGCTACAATTACCAATTAAGGGGTGGATCAATGCTGTAAAAATCAGATATAGGGATCTATACCTATAGAAATGTGGAGGGCTTCTGTAACGAAGGCCTCTTCTTTCAAACTATTCCTCCATTCATTATTTAGTTTAGGTTAAACTAAAATAAAAAAATGAAATCTAGTTTGGTCTAAATGTCTGTTGTCTTTTAGACGAACGACGCAAGATTTGGTATTCCCTATAAATTTTGAAGTCTATGGCGAGACTCATCAAAATGAATAGATCTAGAATAGAAACGATCGAATCGGTCCTACTCAAATGATTGGGAGATCAGTGTAGATTATAGTACCTTAAGTAGTATTGATCTACAATGACTAGGGGTGTAACGAGATCTCGTTGTACGAGATCTCGCGATATTAAACTCCCGCGATATCTCTCGCTGAGAGGTAACGTTGTCTCGCGAGATGCTAATGCTAATGCTAGCAGAGCCCCTAGCAAGTCAGCGTCACGGACAGCATGGCTTCGCCGGATGAAGTTGCTATAGAAGACGCCCCAACTACTGATGGAGGGTGCCGCAGACGCCTCTACATTGATGGAGGGTAACGGCGCTGCCGACGCTGCCCCGAATGTAAAGACACGCGTGTAAACACCGGTGTGACCGGTGTTGCCAGATAGAGTCCCACCCACCCAAAGCAATCTCTACCCGCAAAAGTCAGAAGGAAAATCGCGGTGAACCGCCCAATCTGGCAACACTGGTGAGTGACGGCTGCAGAGTCAGTTTTGGAAAGTCCTGCGTGAATATCTATTTTTTTAAACAAAGTTGAACGTTCTAAGGTCTAAGGAGATTCAATCAGTAAAATGAAGACATCAGTT
The DNA here is from genome assembly GCA_038048925.1 of Garcialebias charrua. Taxonomy (NCBI): domain Eukaryota; kingdom Metazoa; phylum Chordata; class Actinopteri; order Cyprinodontiformes; family Rivulidae; genus Garcialebias; species Garcialebias charrua. Next base: position 30,040 of record JBBPBX010022368.1, read on the forward strand.
GGGTTTGTAATACATGTTAAAACAGAATAAAAGCCTTTTTGCGGCATAAAACCGATCTTTGAAGTTTTCTTGAACTAATGTTAAAATCTCGTCTCGTTCTCGCGAGATCTGTGATTTTCTCGTCTCGTCTCGTGAGTTTTGTGTATCGTTACACCCCTAACAATGACTCTTCAAAGATTGAGATCTTTAACAAATGAACAGCATGTTGGCATAGTTAAATCCATTTAAGTCTTCAACTTATCAACAATCAAAACCTCTTTTGGCTGGGAGTGTTCAGAAAACAATAACAACTTCAATAACACAAAAGTAGCAATTAAGCAACTAAAAACAACGTTTCACTACGTCAAACTCACTCTGGTCGTCAGATTCCAACGTGTCACACACAAGAAAAACAGTTCTTAGCTTTATAACCGATGTCAATTAAATCCTGCAGATTTAAACGGTTGTTAAGGTTAGTTTTTGTTGTGGGTTTTATGCTTAGCGTTTCTAAGTTCTAGTTGGAACGGTTTCTTTTCGCAACTAGTATAGTTTAAACTGTTTAGTTTATTTACTATCCTGTGCTTGGACGACCTTATTTTCCCATGAAGTCTTTGAGTTTGCGAGATCTTTGTCGTTTGTGGGGTTATTGAAATCTTTGTCCTTGACATGGGCATGACCTAACATCACCCCCCTGTGGTCATGAGGGACCACGCGCACGGGTGTGGACGTCCGTCCATGGGCACGAGTTAGGATGCCTTTGTTTAGTTTAGGCTGTTTACGCAGCTTAGAGTAGACAGTACGCAGGAACTTCTTAGGTTTCGGCCAACGTTTCTCTGTACGTTTACCTCTTTCTGCGTAATTCAGGTGTGTCACAACTGTTGGCGCCGTCGCAGGCGTGCCTCTGTCGTTGTGATGTATGTCTTCCCACTTCATGACTGAAGAGGTGCTCTTTGAGTCTGTAAGAACTATGTCATTTCTGAGTAGTTCTAGATTCAAATGCTCTTGAACCAAGGTTTCATCGAAAGCCTGGCTGATGGCTGAATTATCCGTCCCAGAGGACAGCACAGCGTTCTCGGTGTGTGATCCTTGGATCTCTACACCGTCTTCTACCTGTGGTAGGAAGTGTGAGTTTGCCCCCCTTTTGTTTAAGGAGGGGTCCTCAAAATCTGTAACCATGAAGTCCAAGTGACTGTCAGCGTGTTGTAGACTGTCACTTCGTGGGCTCAGATGTCCTTGAACCAAGACTTCACTGAAAGCTTGGCTGTTTGCCGCATTACCTGTCCCATAGGACAGTACAGCGTCATCGGTGTGGGACCCTTGGATCTCCACACCTTCTTCTACCGGTGGTAGGTAGTGTTCAGTGAGTGCTGAAGGTGTCAGTTCGCAGAGGAGGTTCTCGTGATGGGCCAGAGTCTGGTCCAACTGTTGAGTCTCCTCTGTCCCACCTGTATTTGGAGGTTCACTTACCGGGCTTGTGGTCTCGGTTGGGGAATCCCATGTGACCTCAGCGGTACCTGTTGTTAGACAGTCAGTGTCCTGACCTTGGGGAGGTACCTCGATTGGCAGTGGACTGCTCACTGTGGCCCACATTGTCTGATTGCCATAATTTATAATCGCTTCAAAGCGATTTATAAAATCTTGGCCAACCACAAATGGAGTCTGGAGTGAGTCAAGTTCAGACACATATACCGGGTGGTATAGTGACATTTCGCCAATCTGCATGTGAACCATGGCTATTAGGGTTGTTCTCGTCTTTGCGAGGCCCTGTTGCTCACCATAAGTGTATTTCACAAAGGGTATTTGCCTGTCAACATCGTTAGCGGCGGTCCTTAGCTCCTCAAACAGTTCGGCTGACATGGTAGACACGTCTGAGCCGCAAACCAGGAGTGCTTCTTGCGCGAGGACCCCTTCCAATGTGAGTGGCAGGTAAGCTCTCTTAGCTCTCCCCCTTTTTATAAAGTTACACAGAAACCGTTTAGGTTTTTCCACACGTGTCTGTGTACGTGTGACTCTGTCTGTGTAATCGTCGTCGCTGCCAGCATCATGATGGCTGTCTGCCTCATGACCTTCAGGATGTGGATTTTCAGCAATTTGTTTGCTGTCAGCATCTTTGTCAGTGTTGATGATGTTGTCAACTGTGTGCACTGAGTCGTTGCAAAAGGCAGTGCTGCGCGTCGCTTCGTCAGGTTGAATAACGTTATTTGTGTTATCATCAAGGACAACGTCACACGTTGTGTCAGCTAGGTCAGCCATTGTAACATTCAAATCATTTGACAAACAACTCACAACCTCAGTCATGTCCACGCGCGGAGGCGCCGTTTCCATAATCTGGAGCATGTGTGACTCTTTGCATGTCTCGAACTGTGCAGTTCGAGGGACAGGGGCAGGAGGGCCGCTTCTCGGGGGTACATGTCGGGACATTTTTCAAAGGGTCACGGCTCCCAGACATCAACTTCTCTCGAAGTTCACCCACTGTGAGACCTAGGTGAGGACTCTTTTGGTTCGATCTGAACCATCTTGGTTCACCTAGAGAGCGAACACCTACCTTGTGTGGTTCTCTGCTCATCTCAGGGTTTTCAACCTGAGGGGCAGGGGCAGAACTCCCTGTGAACCAATCAGAGTCACTGTTCCAGCTGGACACAATCTGTGGTTTGTTATCATGAAAAACCTGTTTAATTTCGCACTCTGTAGGAGAGGGAACCTCTTCTATTTCCTGCGAGTGGGATGTGACCTTTTGACCTGGGCACACCACTGAGGGTGTATTCCGCCGTTCGAGCATGTCAAAAATTTCCACAGCACATTGTTTAATTTCTGCCATGGTACTCTCTTTGCAATTAACATGGAAGCGAACACATTTCTTCTGGAAAGGCATGAGATTCTTAATGAAAAGACCTTTAAACTCCTCATCCTCCTCTAGTCCAGGGACAGTTTTGCCACCGGAGTAGACAGACATCAGCCTGTCGCAGAACGACAGGGGATTTTCCCACTTATCCTGACAGACTTCCACCGCAGCTAAGTAATTAGCATACGCTGAAGCAGATGTCCATCTACGTGCGATAAAAGAGGAGGCCCCATCAGGTGATGCACCTGTTTGAACGTCCATCTTTGTACTGATTTTCTGTGAAAAATCAAGTAAAGTGGGTCTTATTTCGCAGCTTGCAAATATGCAAAGTGTATGAGCTGCTCAGAAAACATCCAAGATGTTAAATGAAATAAAAATCAGTGATTTTTATTAATTTGTCGACCTGTGACCAGGTCAAACAAAATCGGCTGTTTGTGTGATTTTTGTGAAAATCAAGACAAAAGATGCCTCATCTGTGTTATTTTAAACATGCAGTTTAAAATAAACAGGGACAGACAGCTTGTTTTGCACAGAATTGATGATAAAAGTGTCAAGTTTTATCAAAAAGCAGACATGTCTGTATTACTTCTGTGTAACTGTTCTGCCATCAACATTCGATTATATGTGAAAATCAAATGAAAAGGTGCTGTGTCCTCAACATTTCAAAATGTACTCTATTCAAAAACAGGAAAGTTGAAATGTTAGATACAGTTGCATCAAACTGTATTCTTAGACGTGACCAGCAGATGGGGGCACCGCGCTGGATAAGTCTATCACAGCGAGCGCAATTCTCTTTCTGACCGCTATAGAGGCGCTGTTGTCACCTGTGAGCGCAGCCGTGAGCTGCTAAACATTCACAGACGTCTAACAACTGGTCAAAAGCAGCAATCAGAAAGACCTAGAGCCCTTATCGTGACAAAACTACAGAACCCTAGTCTCACAAAATACGAGACAATGTGAGAAACATTGGTTGAACTGTGCAACTGTACAAATCAATACCGCAGTTTTTTTTTTTTTTTTATGTTAACAAACACTGAAAGATGTAAATTTACCTACAGTAAAAATTATTTTGGCCAGCTCTGTGGCACTTGTGATAGAGCTGCCACTTCTCAGTGAAAAGGTTACCTGTTCAAATCCTGGTTGGGGGCCTTTCGGGTGTGTGATAGAAGTGATAGAAATGTAGCAAAAAAGAAAAAGACAAAGAGGAAGGCCAGAGGTATATGGATGAAGTAAAAGAGGACATGGAGGTAGTTGGGGTGAGGACAGAGAGCAGCGTGAGATGGAGGAGGATATCGTGCTGTCATGAAAAGAAACAAGACAAAAGAAGAAAAAGACAAAGTACTGCACATGTAAACATTAATGCAGATCAGTCAGCAGCTCCTTCCAAGTAGAACACACTACAAAAATCCTGAAAAATTGTTCAGGAAGATATAGGAGCTTGAAACATTATGCTGTCTTTTTTTTTTTTAAATGTCATAATTTGTCAAAATGACTGGAAGTGGAAAATGTGTAAGCGCCGATATCTTCCCAGAGGTTACACTGACACTGTGGTTGCACTGACACTGTAAAACGGCCTCTCCTGACAAATAATTTGGCTTGAACCATAATTACTTTGGTTGACAGCAGAGCGTAACCCCCCTCTGGGTGGAACAGGTTTAGTTTCCTTATTCTGTTCAGTCATGACTTCATATTACTATATTTTCAACCGTAAAACAAAACAGTAAACAACAACACATCTGGGTTGATAAAGCCACCCATTTTTGAGTGAAAATATTTTTATCCACCCATCCATCAATCATTCATCCATTGTCTTTACCTGCTTCTTCCTTTTCAGGTCACAGGGATTATGGTACTGGTGCTGATGTCCAGCCATCACTGTGCAAGAGGCGGGGGACACCCTGGACAGGTCTCCAGTCCATCACAGGGACACATAGAGACAAACAACCATTCACTCTCTCACTCACACCTAGAGACAATTTAGAGTTACCAATCACTAACAGGCACATCTTTGGCCTGTGGGAGGAAAACGGAGTACCTGGAGAAAACCCACGTATGCATGGAGAACATGCAAACTCCACCCCGAAAGGCCCCCAACCAGGATTTGAACAGGTAACCTTTTCACTGAGAAGTGGCAGCTCTATCACAAGTGCCACAGAGCTGGCCAAAATAATTTTTACTGTAGGTAAATTTACATCTTTCAGTGTTTAACATAAAAAAATAAATTAAAAAAATGCGGTATTGATTTGTAACGTGTAGGTGCCTAAATAATATGGCTTTTAAGACAAAACCTAATTTTAACAAACACAGTCATTTAGAAAAAAAAAATCAAACAAGTTAAAGCTGATATACTGTATGTAACCTTTCTAAAAATATATTTTTTAACATATTTCTTCACTCTGTCACTATCTACTGACAGACTGATGTTAGACAAAGTAATCTCTGAAAAAAACTATAGTCCCCTTGCTTCTCTAAAAGCATTTTTAAAGAGCCACAGTGACCCGCCGTTAACCAGCCAATAAAAACAGAGCTTCTCACTTCTCACGCTCCCAACCCACACCCCACCCCCGTCCCAGCCCCCGCGGCCGCGCAGGTTCTCGTTGAAATAATTGCAAAGCGATGCAAAACTGTTTTGTATGTGACACAAATGTATTAAATTCCCCTTCTTCATCCCTGATCTGGACTTTTCTTTAGTTTTTTTGCCAAAAGTCAAGTGATCGCTTCCTCCTCCGCTGAGTCCATGAATGAATTGAGAAAATGAATGAATTTGTCACGAGCGAATTAAACTCGGGTTCAACGTGGCTGCCCAAGGCTCTGCAGATTTCATGGGGTTCTGGTGTGCTGGACCAGTGCTCCATGTTTTTATTTTATTTTTTATAACATTTTATTAACATATAACACAGAAATTCGGAACGGCTGTGACAGGACATGAAGTGGAGGCGGAGCAAAGGAAGCTGCTGCTGAGCTGAATTTCAGCGAGGGGGAGCAGAGCCATATATGGCTCTGAGGGGGATGGACCAGAAACGTATCTCTGTTCAAAAATTTTCTAAGTTCCAGCGTGTTCCAGAAATTACATATAGCAGCTTTAAGTTTGTGGACATTTCTTGTATTATGTACTTCTACTAACTTTTTGTGTTAACTTACTAGGGAATTTGATTCTATTGTTTTACTCCGAGTCTGAACCTAGTTTTAAAGTAAAGTTGATCACATTCTGATCTTGTATACCAACCAAGACTCCTTGTTGGCCATTATTACCATAAGGATTATTTATTTAAGAAATTTGAAATTAATTTTAAATCAGACAGGCTTCTTGTAATGGAATTAACGGTAAGTATGATTAGGATATGACTGCTGCCGTTTTTATACCTACAACCAGGCCTGTCGCGATAAACAATAAATCAATTATTGCATTATGAATGAAAATTATCAACATCATTTTCATTTACCGGCTTTATAATTTCTTCGTGTCTCTCTCCTTCTACTGAAGACACGGCTCAACTCTGGTGCTCTTCACTGACCCCTCCATTTCTCTTTAAAATCTGTTTTAATCATCCATAATTGTGTTTTTTGATCGTTAAAAGAAGCTAACCTGAGATGCTAAGCTACG
>JBBPBX010022369.1:0-39355 GCA_038048925.1 Garcialebias charrua
ACTTTATAGACTCTTAAACAACTCAAACGCTTCAAATTAACTTCCCAAAATTCTGAAACGTGGCAATCACATTTAAAACAGGCACAACTTAGCTACGCTCAGTAACACAGCACTTCAACTGTAACACAACACGGACTCTCTTCGGAGCCGCGTTCAAGGTCGGTTCCGTCCACTTTAAGGGAGCAGAATTCGGGTTTCAGAACCACTATCCGACAACGTTCTAACAGTAATATGCTTCTTTGACCTGCTCTAACATGTAAAATACCAGCACAGCAATCTTGTAGATGTTAAATTAGCTTTTCAGGCAATTTGACTCGGCGGTCATTTTGCAGTGAGATTGCCTCAGCTTGTGCACAACGTAATCTGGACCGGGTCCTTATCAGAACCACCAGACACTTCCAACACAGCGTGACAGATCCCCACCAAACTACTTATAGCGTTTCAAAAGTTGAACAAATAACAATTTCAGCTTCAAATGTCATTAACTGCAGTCCTGCAATCGTTCTGAACACTTTTCCAGCCAAAATAATTAATCTGTTAGAGTCTAAAACTTGGATCCTAATATGCAAACATGACGTTACAGTTCATGAGGGATCACAGATTTATCAATAAACTTTCAGAAACCGGTACGAGGCCACCAGATGAAGGGAACATGAGGGAGACCATATATTGTGTCTTTAAACACATATAGTGCCACCCAGATGTAACTAAAGGATTTTAACAGGGGTCAGTATTAAGCTGACCTCTTTATCCTTAATTAATCTACTTATTCAGATTGAATAGTAATTTCACGGATTCTTTTCTTTTTCAGTTTACCCAATATTTCTGTGATCTTTATGATGGATAAATAAACAAAGCCATTAAGTGACAAAGACGTTAACTTAGTTGGTATGCCAAAGACACTACCATTTATTTAAAATAAATCACTAAATTAACACCATTACACTTGATTGACATGATTTCACTTTCTTTCAATTTAATACGTCAGCACACTTAAATTCAACACAACAGACTTCAATACTGGATGTTAAACATATTTAGTCTGAGGGCTCTTTAACTTAATTAGTTTCCAGCTTAGAATTGAGGGAAAAAGATAGGAGGAAGATGGAGAGATGGTTTAAAGGAAATTATCTTGAGCATGTTACCAAAAGTGACACTTCTCATCAGATTTCTGCTAAAATCCAGGTACGTTTGTAAACAGCTCTTTACCTTTCGACGACGAGTCTGATAAAGAGATGACACCAGCCTGTAAGATGCACAGTCCTTCAGGCCCAGCACGTCCAAAACTGGTTCTAGTTTACGTTTTCAACGTCTCCTGGGTTCCGCGTTGGTCATCAGAAAATGCGTCAGCTCCTGGCCTCTGACTTCAAGATAAACTTATTCCAGGAAGGAATAAACAAAGTTTTGAGCTTACGCTCGTTCGAAGTGGACTCATAACAGCATGTTATTTAGTCCTTAGCTGAATGACTGTCCTTGGCGGGTGACAGGCATTCATTCAGCTCTTTGGGACGTCTTCATGTCTTGAAGTTCCCAGAAACTCTCAGGAACCTTCTGGTTCCTTCCAAACTCTGAAGCGTTCATGCAAACAAACGCTTTTACTCAAAAATGTTGAGATTAGAACACACTTTCCTCATTGGTCCGTGGGCCAAGAGGAGTGTGAAAACGTGAAGTGAAAAACTCAAGGTTGACAGCAAGTCTGCTTAGATAACAAAGAGGAATGTTTTGGAAAAGTGTCTGAAAGAGAGGAGACATCTCGACGCTACCGAGAGTTTCAGCTGAACTCAACAAAAACAACTCCTGAGCAAGTCAATCTGACACCTCATTCAACTTTGTCATAGATATTTTGAGTAGACACTTTCATTTGGTCAAGCAACACAGTAATACTACATATTAAAAGAATAACAGCATATAACATATATCATGAAAATGACAAAAGTTATTCTTTTGATTACATTAGAATAAAATCAAAGATAGAAATAGTCTCTTTTGGTGACTATGTGACTAATTTGTAGTAAATGTCTTGCTTTACTGAGAGGTCAGTAAAGGTCATCTCTGGAACAGTTCAAAAGTACACAGGTGTATCAAAGTGGACATGGTCATGTCCACTACAATGGTCGGTGTTCACCAAGAACTGAGAGGAACTCCCCATCAAGTTCAACTTGTGTTTATTTGTCATATACAGGTTAACACAGAGTTAACAGTACAATGAAGTGCTCAGGATGAGAAGAACAGATTTGACTTGCTAAAAATCAAAGAACAAACTGTATACTAAAAGCATGCACAGTGAAAAAGTAATTATAATATTCACAAAGTCCTGAAGAGAGACGGATATAACAATGCAGCAGGATGAATTTGAATGAACTACTGCAAGTATTTCAAGCTAGTAATATAAGCTAACATGCACATAAAGTTTTAAATATATATATATATATATACACATACAGTATATATATATATATATTATATATATATATATATATATATATATATATATATACTATGTGCATATATATGTATGCACATAATCAACATTACACAGGTTGTGTGACAGGTTATTGCACAAGTAGTGACATTGAGATTTAATTATTAGTTATTACCAGTTGTTCAGTGTTATTTATTGATTATTTAACCACACCACCCCGTCAACCCATACCCTGCAGCCCGTTGAGTTCTTCCTGTTCTTAAATGACCTTGACCTTGGATCAAAGCAACGGGACCTTGCTGACCCGTACGGTGTCCATCAGTCCACGGTCAGCCGGATTTTCACAGCAACTTTTTATTGACAGTACTCGGCTCTACCTGAAGAGCAGATACATAAAAATCTACCTGCAGACTTCAAGGACTACCCTGACACTACAGTCACACTACTTACTACTTGTAAGAAAATAAAATGTTCAAAACATTCTGACTTTTGTCTTCATTGATGTATTATCACCCAAAAAAATGTGTACTGTATTTTGGTTTAAGACAGGCTTAGAGTCCAGTTTTAGCCATTTTATTAAAAAGAAATTTGATGATGATGTTACATTACTGTACAAAACGTATGAGTCAAGCTAAATGAGGCACAATATTTAAACACTGTTTAAATTATATTATTATTATTACATCTTCTGACTTTAACTCCCAGCTTCCTCGAGTGCTCTTGGAGATTTAAAAACATGTAATCAGTCAGATTACAGTGCCTCAGTGGAACCACTTGTTTGTATTTGGTGTTTGGATCCAATCTCAGCTCCTCACTGCTAACAAAACGAGCACGCGCAGAAACAGACATGCAGTAGCAGCCAACTGTAAGGATGGCTCCATCCTGTTGGTCTGTTCTCCTTGTGATGTTTTCCTGTTAGTCTGTTCATGATCTGTTAGTTTTATTAGTTTCCCTTCTAGTTTAGTCTCCATGTTTACTTACTCTTAGTTCAACCTCCAGTTTAGTCTCCATGTTTACCTACTCTTAGTTTAAACCTCCAGTTCTGTCATTCCTAGTTTACTTTCCATGTTTCAGGTTTAGTTTCCCAGTCCTGCTCTGTGTCTCTAGTTAAGTGTTCCCAGGTGTTTGTGATTGCGTCCGGTCTTGTCTGTGTATACAGTGCTTTAAGTGGAAAAAAATAAGTGCCGGTACCCTCCCTAATGTCATAATAATATGCATACCTGCAAACTCAGAAGGGATGAAAAAGGTGACAAACGTTGCGCCAACCCCCCCCGAAAGATTTTGTAATTTTTTAACATGCTTCAGGTAAAAGTCATTTACTAACCTGATTTAATGAGGACATAAATAGGAAAGATTGTGTCAACCAAAAAATTAACAACCAACAACAGCAGCAAGTCAAATACAGCAGAACATTTTGCTAACAATGCGCTGCTCCGAGTCAACAGATGCATTTAAAAACTTAAGACTTATCTCTTCAGACAGGCTTTTGGTTAATTTTGTACATTGATTTTAGAGTTTGTTATGTTTTACCTTTTTGTATAGTACTTCTGTGATTTTATGATTTTATTTTTCCTTTTGTAAAGCACTTTGTGACTCTCATGTCTGTGAAATGTGCTATATAAATAAAACTTACTTACTAACAGTAAAAACTCATTTCTTAAATATGCTGGTGAAATGTTTTGCCAGAAATTTTGAATAAAGTAGATGCCATTTCCTGCATTCTGGTGTATTTTAACAAGTTGTTAAACATCTATGTTTACCTACATGTAAACATGATTCACTAACTATTTTAGAGACATCTAACAAAATAAAGTCAGGTCCTGTGGACAGATTAAAAAATTGTTGAAATTATTATTGATCATGAATCAGGATATTTTAGAGACACCTCATTCAACCAGTTCATATAGACATCATCCTGTTTTTAAACTCACTCCTGTGGCTAAGATAATTAAATTAATGTGACAATTTATCACAGTGGGTGCAACTGACTTTTATTATGTTAATTTTTATTTAGTTTTATTTGTAACACAACATGCCATTTTACTAAACAATGGTTACACTCCTTTGCATGTGTAAAAATATTAACTTTACCCACACGTTGGAGGAGTTACTTCCACCTCCCTCGCGCTCAGTCGCGTGCAGAATTTTTTTATTTTTATTTTTTTTTTACAGATTTCGCTGTCGTCTCCTTCCCCTGTCTATCCTGAGGTTGTGATTGGCCAAAATGACGCGCTCCACCAAAGATGTTTTATTGTCGACAGATGCATTGCTGTTTCTTGAAATCCAGTCGGGGGAAATGATGCATTCTAATCTGCCACGGGTCTTTCAAGTGGAGAAGACGAAAATAAGTTCCGGAACGCACCTTACTATTAAAAAAAGTCCCGGTACTCTCAGGGTTAAATTTTAGAAGTGGCGGAACTGGGTTCCGGTGAGTTCCGACCCACTTAAAGCACTGTGTGTATATATGCCCTGTCTGTCCTTTGTCGGCGCATCGTCTGGTATATCCCGTATGTCTCTCGCTACAGCTCATGTAAGTGTTTTTGCTGCCATGACAGCTTTTCGTTTATTGTTATTAAAGTATTTATTTTTATACAACTTCTTGCCTCCTGCGTTTCTGTCTGCACCACTGGGTTTAATCACGCTCTCTGAGTGAATCCCGACAGTATGCGCTGACCCTAAAAAAAAGCCCAGCAGACGGAACGATTCTCCTACCAGTTCTCTCGAGTCCACGCAGAGGGACAAGACCATTTTCCGCTGTGGTGGATTTCATGACGTCCTTCTCCAGTTCGGCTCTTCCTTCAGGTCCACTCGTTGTTTCCGGATGGACCTCGGGTGAGGATGACAACGAACTATGTTTTCTTCCTGTTCCCCAGTCTCCCAGCCGCCGTAAAAGCGGTAAGAAGATGACCCGGAAGCGTTCACCTACACTTTGTTGGCTTTGATTCTTATTCGCCCCGAATTCGTTATTTTGGTTTCACTTTGGATCAAAAAGGAGAGATACACTTAAACACGACAGACGCTCACTTAAAGTTCCAAACCAGTTTAATTAATCATAAGTTAAAAAGTCACAGAATACATTTGTTCTATTTCTAAAAGCCATTACATTTGTTCAAAGACAACCAGGGAGACAGTGGGGAGAGAGAGAGAGGAGAAGGGAGGGAGAGAGAGAGAGGGAAAAAGAGAACATACAACCTGATCCGTGGGCTTGCTTCTGCATTGTCTGTTGGAGGATGGAAACTTTTATACTTTTCTGTGGGGGTTGCCTGCTTTAAACTGACTCTTCTGTGGGGGGTTTGTTTCAGAGACTGTTGTCCCCCCTTTACTGCCAGAAGACACAGGAAATACCACTGCCTTCCCTCAGCTTGCTCGGGTCTCCCCAGGCCCCAGGGGGAGGGGCACCGACACATCGATGACTAAAATAAATGTACATTTATTGCTGAGTACTTATAAACACGCACACTCTAGTAGACCACTAAATGACCAATTAGTGTAACTGGACATTAAATTACATTAAAGATCATACCCTACACACATATTTAGAGCTGTTCTTGTTACTTTCTAACTGAACAAACATGCAGGGTAAGGAGGCCTTCAGTAGATTTCCTCACAACTATATATCTTCAAAGTCGTAAAACTGACAGGACAAAGAGGCACCAGCTATATTATCATCCCCAAGCCTCACCAGAACAGATCTGCCTGTGTCCTTTAGTAAATCTTTATCACTCTACAAAAGAAACTGATCATTTAAACACCGTATGAAAAACCCCTTTGAAATAAATGAAAACACGAAGACAAATATATTTTTATTTCACAACAATCCCCCTTTGGACCTCATTCTGCTGAGGTCCATCCCAAAAGAAATAAAATCACACACCTAATAACGCAGCTAAACGCATATATTCACAATATTCAATCAGTTTTTTCAAAATCCTCCAAGTTATAGTTTTTTAACAAAAACAGTTGTCGCATCACTTCAGGATCCCTTTTTCCAGGGTGGACGTGATAAGTCTAACCGTCAAAGACCTTAAACAATGCACGTAGCAGCACCCGCAAGTTATAAGTATGCCTAAGAAAATAGCCAATGATACCATTATAGATACAAACACCTGTTTTCAGGGACCGGAGATCTTTTATCAGCCAATCGTCCAGTGGGTCGTCCAGACCCGAATGAATTCATTAATATGCAAATTGTAGAATATAAGGAAATATATGCAAACTATGAACGATAATAATAGTAAGCGCTTAGGATATTGCAGAATTATGAACCTTAAGTTCCCAAGTTCCTCCTCCAGCAGCAAGGCAGTTGTCTCCTTTGAACACACAAAAATAGAGAAAGAACACAAGATTTATATCACCATCACAGAAACATTAATATACTTTTTGAATGTGCCACACATACTCAGGGGCATTCCCCTGGGTTGCTCGGGAATGTCCTCCTATGTCCCCGAGTTTTCTTCGTGTTATGTGAAACTCTAATATGTAATGTTTTTATCGTTCTAGGTGTCTGTTCTATGTGTGGATATTCCTAGCACCGAGTGGCCCCATTAAACAGAGTCTTTCTGGGCCCGCACGCAACTTTACTCTGCTACTTTGGTCTACCAAGGCATGAGAGTTCGAATGCGACCTCTTCTTGTTCTCCCGCTCGATCTTCTTAGCTCCTTCCTGGTTCACGGGCTGGAGCACACTGAACCGTGTGGATCCCCTGGCATTGACACGCACTGCCTGTGGTGTGCGTTCAGCGACTCCACACGGGTCCTTACTAACCAGGGCTGTCTGGTCTTGCCTCCCCTGGACTCCGTTGAGAAAACCCCCTCAGCTGGAGCATTTCCAGGAACCACCTATCATAAACAGAATGTGCCACAGCAAACAACACCCAATAAATTATAAATCAGTAGTACAATGAATGATTCATGCATGTTAGTTGGGTTTGGAATAGACTTAATCTTCATTAGGGTTAATTATGAATAGTTTTAAGGCGGTTCATACTTACAAAAATACTGTACCTTTTCACTCAGCTTATAGCAAAAATTACACACATAACAATAACATCACAAGCGGCGGCAGAGCATAATAAAAAAAATAACATAGCAAGCGGCGGCAGAGCATCAAAATTTAGAAATGAATGAATTTTAAATCCATTTTTCACATCTAAGAAGCAACTGTGAACCCATAAATTGAGCTTTGAGCGTAGCTGTTTTATTACTGTAGATTTTTTAAGAAAATATCGTTTTTATTTATTTATTTATTTTTTTTAAAATAATTCAGATTCATCTGCGGGCCGACTAAAACCCCCTGGCGGGCCGGGTCTTTGTCACCCCTTAGTCGATTTTTAAAGTCCAACTCTCCACTTATTATAAATTGAGATTCAATTTATGTCCTCAATAGATTAAAATTAAAGATGTATTTATTTAAGACCTGTCTGTGAGGGCTACTCCCTCCTTAGCACTTTGAGATTTCCATTAATGAAAAGTGCGTTATAAATTGAATTCATTACTATTATTATTATTATTATTATTTATTCTTCAAACCCCAATCTGTCCTCTTCTTTTATTCATCTGACTCCAAACAGTTATTAAACTCTGTATCTGCATCCCTTTACTTTTATTAAATGTTTCAGAACGAATGACCCAACTGGATGACTGAATTAAAATTACAAATAAAAGTGACTCCGACCTATGTTCGGTTTTTCTAGAAATTATTATGCTCCTGTCTGCAGTACCTTTTTTCGTCCATCAGGGGTCTCCATTATACTCAGGCTCAGTGTTTGCCAGGTGTACGATAATTTTCGTATTTGTACGATAATTTTGCCCTCTGTACGATGTACGATCAATAATCCCGACAAAGGCCAAAAATACAATAATTTCGCCATTCTGTGAACGTGTAGTTGTGACCGGTTTCCATCAGCCTGTCGCAACTGTCTGTCGGAGTTTTTTGTGAACCCTGAAGGCGTCTTGAAATTCCAGCTAATCGTGCTTTTCCAAATGTGACAGAAGACTTTCTGTAGAGCTCATTAATTACCACCAGACAATAATGCGTATTAATGTCTATGGTTCCCCCCAGTACTGACGCCACAAAGCTGTGAGTGCCTGTTAAACGCTACAGTATTCAACAATAGAGTGACTATCGAGCATACTTATTTTGTTTATGATGGGTGTACGATAATCCTACATTTCTCACCTGGCAACCCTGCTCAGGCTATACACGAAACGACTGTCTTTTGCGTCCCCATAGTTGCCAAGTCCGCTTATTTCGAGCGGCATTGGGCTTGTTTTTCCCTGGAGTCGCTTTCAAATTTGATCATCCGCTTGTGGCGGGTTTTCATTTTTGCTTCTCGCGGACATTGAGTCGCTTATTTGTGCTTGTTTTGAAGGAGCTGATCGCTTCTTTCGGTCTAGAGATCTGGCAACCCTGCTCTTCCGGTCAATGCTCACAAGACGTGTACATTCACTGGAGCTATTCACAAAAATACGTCTTCCAGATTGGTAATCCACTTTCTCATCCATCCATCCATCTATCCATCCATCCATCCATCCATCTTCTTCCGCTTATCCGGGGTCGGGTCGCGGGGGTAGCAGCCTAAGTAGGGAGGCCCAGACTTCCCTCTCCCCAGCCACTTGGAGCAGTTCCTCCGGGGGAATCCCAAGGCGTTCCCAGGCCAGCCGAGAAACATAGTCCCTCCAGCGCGTCCTGGGTCTTCCTCTGGGTCTCCTCCCGGTGGGACGTGCCCGGAACACCTCACCAGGGAGGCGTCCAGGAGGCATCCTAACCAGATGCCCGAGCCACCTCAACTGGCTCCTCTCGATGTGGAGAAGCAGCGGCTCTACTCCGAGTCCCTCCCGGATGACTGAGCTTCTCACCCTATCTCTAAGGGAGAGTCCAGCCACCCTGCAGAGAAAACTCATTTCAGCCGCTGGCTGGACTCTCCCTACAAGCGGCTGAAATCCACTTTCTCTGCTTCTTATATTGGAAAATGCAAGTATGATACGTTCGGTTCTACCTCCTCACGGCCTATACACAAATTATAAGAACGACGACGACGTCTCGTGAACCAGTCGGACCTAGTGGCTCGTTAGCTTTGCTGTTAGCTGCTAAGTTCGTCTACAAAAACTAAATTTGGATTATTTAAAGTCGATATTGTTTATCTACACGACGCGCCACTGTACGCTTTGTTAGCGAATCCGATGTGAGCTGTCTACCGTTACAAAGTTATAAAATGTCCGCTGTTAGGCATATGCTATGCTAACGGGAGGTTCACTGCAATTTTCCAACTTTCCCGTTTGTCTAAGTGTTATAACCTAAAATTATTGAGATAGAATGTCATAATCCTTTTTGATCAATCCTTCCAACTGTGACGGTTCATTCGGCCCTAATTAATTTGTCTCGAACTGTCCGCAAATATTTTATTTGTTTATTCAAAAAACTGTACAATCCTGAGGCCTTCTAGCCTGGTTAAAACCAGACCCCCGTTCAGAGCTGAAGTTCTATTTTTTCATTTCACCCACATTCACGCTGTAGAAAATGATCTAGTCCTGTTAAAATGGAGAAGTGTAAACCGTTTTAATGTAATGTTTATTTTTGTGTTTCAGGAACCCAGCACCAACTCCTGAGGAGGTGAAGACTAGTTTATTACTCTATTAACTGCTGTATCTAAATAAACTGTTCTAACTTCAGCGCCTCAATGTCTGCATTATCTGCTTCGTACAGTATATCTGTCGGTACAGTGGTGATTATTTAATCCTCAGATAGCTTGTAAAAAGTTTAAGAAGAAAAAACAATCCATAAATATGTCATACAGGCTAAAAAAATACAGTAGTCATTATTTTCCTCCTTCTGTTTTTGAATTCTTTAAAGTCCATGACTCACCATGTTTTCAAATTGCATCGCCATTATTTATTTGTTTATTTAAAAATAATACAGGAGCGTTTATTTATATTGTAGAGAAATAATGCTAAATGTGTTATTTCATGATTCATAACAGATTTTTAGCAAAAGCTCCGGGAAGATCTGCCCCTCTCTTTTTCTCTCCCCGTGGGTCGGGAGTTCAGAAAGGTAGCTGAGAGGCTTTGAGAGCAGCGAGCAACAGTCCGCAGCGGTGTTATATCTTATTAAAACGTCTATAAAATAAATACAAAATAAAAACAGAGCACTGGTCCAGTTGTACACACAAATGCACCAAGAAATATGCAGTTTTAACTCCCATTTTTTAAAGATATGTATGGGAACAATTAAATAACAAGTAGGACAGTGCTTTTATTGAGGCAAAAAAAATATTGTGATATCAAGGTATTTTACTTAATAATTTCTGTATATAGCCTGTTTCAGCTTTTTCAGCTAATTCTACATTTTTAATCCAACTTTTCAGCCTAATTTAGCAAAACCATGCTCTTGTTTAGCTATTTTTTTTTAAATCATTCTAATTAACTTAAACTGTTTATTTTCATTAGACCAGTGTTTTTCAACCTTTTTGGAGCCAAGGCACAGTGTTTTCATTGAAAAAATCACGAGGCACACCACCAACCAGAATTGTAAACAGAGATACTGTACTCTGTATCCGCCTATATTAAATATATAGTCATTCTTATCATAGTGTCTTGAATAGAAATGAAATAAACACAGAAATGTATTTTTATCATATTTTATATTTCTTATTTCAATGTGGTCTTGTGACTGTTACATGCTCAAAGCAGCAAGGGGCGATATGTACCATTTAAGTTTACCGGTATATATATATATATTTTTGGGGTACTTCATTGTGTATTTTATGAGTGTGGACAAAGTCAAACACTAAAGCTGTTTAGAAAACCACTTGGTTTCTAAACTTAAAAATATTTAGATCACAGATCAAAAGTTTAAACTGAGAGCCTATATCATTTTAAGGGAAAAATATGTTGTTTCAAAATTTCATAGCATCTACAAATCCCAAAAAAATTGGGATAAATCCATTTTTCCCACTGTGCCGTAAGTGGACCCCTTATGGCCTTGGCCCCTTCTCGGCCCCCCCAGCAATAAAAGTCTAGCTCCGCCACTGGTCCAGAGCAGCACAGCGCTGCAGAGAGAGAAAGCCACGCACAGTTTGGAGAGCAGAGACAAGTCACGCAGGTGAGGCAGGCAAGCTGACGTGCGCTAAAACTGTGTGTGTGTGTGTGTGCGCGTGTGTAGTAGGAGCAGGAGACATTTTAGCTGCGTTCTGGACAGGCCAACTTTTGCACTTCATTCACGCGTGACTGACACCATGAAAAGAACCTTCTGAGTGTAACATAAGATTGGTTTAGCGTGTGTTGACTCCTCACATGGCAGGAAACCATTATTTTAGAACATAAAAAAGATTTAGTATTCTGTGACTAATTTTATTCTATTTTTAACTGGTCCAGGTTTGGAACTATCGGATTATTTTATCAGCGAAAGTCAGCGCGTTTTCCTCAATTTCTCACTCAGTCCCACACTTTATTTATTTTATTTGTTTGTGGGTTTAATTTTTCAATACCTTTATTCCTAGTGTATTATAACGTATTTACGCATGGTAATATACAAATACACCACCTCACCAGATCCCACCTCCACTTATCATAAGTCAAATTATAAGTAGATTTAATTGACACTGTTTTATAGTTAGCCACAAAACCTAACGAGATTAACAGTGAACTCAGTCTAGGGTTACAGGAGTGACGGTGAATATTTATTCTAGAACCCTACTCCCCCTCAACCAGGTGGACCCGTCGGACCTCCTGGTGGCGCGACCACTGCGTGTTTTTACTCTGGGATCTGGAGTCTTGGCTGGAAACTTACAATTCTACTTTTAATTGTAACGTTCTTTTTCTTTTTACACGTATTAACCCTGGAGTCCAAACACACTGAGTTAAAATTTGCCTATAAATGTCCAATTTCAGATTTTTGTTGAAACAGGCAATCTGCTTACCTCATTGTTGTGTAGACCGGTCACTGATCAGTGCTCTGGACTCCCGCTCATCCTTTCCTGTCCGCGCGTGCAACCAATCTCGGTAGGACCTCCATTTTTGTTGGCTTTGATTCTTATTCGCCCCGAATTCGTTATTTTGGTTTCACTTTGGATCAAAAAGGAGAGATACACTTAAGCACGACAGACGCTCACTTAAAGTTCCAAACCAGTTTAATTAATCATAAGTTAAAAAGTCACAGAATACATTTGTTCTATTTCTAAAAGCCATTACATTTGTTCAAAGACAACCAGGGATACAGTGGGGAGAGAGAGAGAGGAGAAGGGAGGGAGAGAGAGGGAAAAAGAGAACATACAACCTGATCCGTGGTCTTGCTTCTGCCTTGTCTGTTGGAGGATGGAAACTTTTATACTTTTCTGTGGGGGTTGCCTGCTTTAAACTGACTCTTCTGTGGGGGTTTTGTTTCAGAGACTGTTGTCCCCCCTTTACTGCCAGAAGACACAGGAAATACCACTGCCTTCCCTCAGCTTGCTCGGGTCTCCCCAGGCCCCAGGGGGAGGGGCACCGACACATCGATGACTAAAATAAATGTACATTTATTGCTGAGTACTTATAAACACGCACACTCTAGTAGACCACTAAATGACCAATTAGTGTAACTGGACATTAAATTACATTAAAGATCATACCCTACACACATATTTAGAGCTGTTCTTGTTACTTTCTAACTGAACAAACATGCAGGGTAAGGAGGCCTTCAGTAGATTTCCTCACAACTATATATCTTCAAAGTCGTAAAACTGACAGGACAAAGAGGCACCAGCTATATTATCATCCCCAAGCCTCACCAGAACAGATCTGCCTGTGTCCTTTAGTAAATCTTTATCACTCTACAAGAGAAACTGATCATTTAAACACCGTATGAAAAACCCCTTTGAAATAAATGAAAACACGAAGACAAATATATTTTTATTTCACAACAACTTCCGTCTTGGTCTGCTGATCAGACTCCGGCAAATCCGAGTATTTTGGGTACGACTCCAGCGCTCCATCAGGGGCAAAATCCATTGCCTCACCTCCTAGGTTTTCGGTGAGGGTGGAAACAAACACCTCACTGTCGCTCACAGCTGCCCTTGCTTGGTCCTGTGAACCCGGTCACAGCGTCTCCACGGGGGCGGGTCTTCTCACCGCTCACTCATCTCCCCGTTCATCCAGAGATCAGATGAAGGGGGGCCAGCCCACAGGTCAGTCAACAGAACAATGTCACATTACGCCAGCAGAGGTCATCCCAGGAAGTTTTTCTGAGGTGATAAACATTTCTGACATCCATCACATAAACTCCACTCTACAAAGACTGTTTTCCTCAGCTGAAGTTAACCCAGCCAGTTCAAATTTATTAATCTCACTAGCTGAAATTCTGTTGATGTCTACACCTGGTTTCTTATCCATCCCTGAATATTATCAACTCCTGAATAAAATTAAGTCTATTAATGAATCAATGCTTAGATCAGTCCCTGGCCCGCTTGAACTGTTCCTCCCTGTAAGGGAGTCTCTTCCTCAGCTCCCTCACCACCTGCCGGCTCTCCAGCGCTTACTGTATCCTTCTCAGAGGGAGTCCTAGAAGACGGCCTCACTTCTCCTGCGCTATGGAGGTCCCTGAACCAAAAGAGGCGTTCCGGTCTGGTCCTGGACCGCGCGTTGCCGTCGTGGCAGGGATCAATGGCAGAGAGGACCTACAGACACTTCAGCTCCTGTTCTTGCACGTGGTTTCCCCTCACATGGTTCATCTCTTGGATTTTTGTTTTGTGGTTCTTCGGCTGATTCGACGCCTGCAGAGTCGATGGTGGACCCCTCACCTGCTGCAGACTCATTGGCTGTCGACGCGTTGCCCGACTCTTCGGTTCCTGGTTTTTGTTCTTCAGTTCCTGGTTCCAGCTCTTCAGTTGTAAGCTCTTCAGCTTCTGGTTCTCCTAGTTCCCCGACTCCTGGTTTCTCGGCTCCTGGTTTCTCGGCTCCTGGTCCTTCGGCTTCTGGTCCTTCGGCTCCTGGTCCTTCGGCTCCTGGTCCTTTGACTCTAGAGGGCGCTACCCTGCCTCTGGCTCCATAGGGCGCTGCCCTGCCTCCGGCTCCAGAGGGAGCTGCCCTTCCTCCGGCTCCAGAGGGCGCTGCCTTGCCTCTGGCTCCAGAGGGCGCTGCCCTGTCTCCGGCTCCAGAGGGCGCTGCACTGCCTGCTGCACCAGAGGGTGCTACCTCTACGTCTACGGAGGTTCCACGCACTGCTGATACCTCAACATCAACTGAGGGTTTCCACACTGCTGATGCCTCAACATCAACTGAGGGTCTCCACACCGCTGATGCCTCAACATCAATTGAGGGTCACCACACTGCGGATGTCTCCACGCCAGATGTCTCTTCGCTCGATGTTTGCTCGCTTGATGTCTCTACGCCTGATGTCTCTACGCCTGACATCTCTACGCCTGACGTCTCTACGCCTGACGTCTCTATGTCAGACGTCTCTATGCCAGGCGTCTCTACGCCAGATGCCTTTACGCCAGATGTCTCTATGTCTGATGTCTCTACGCTTGATGTTTGCTCGCTTGATGTCTCTACGCCAGACGTCTCTTCGCTCGGTTTGCTCGCTTGATGTTTCCTCGCATGATGTCTCTACGCCAGACGCCTCTTCGTTTGATATTTACTCGCTTGATGTCTCTACGCCTGACGTCTCTACGCCTGACGTCTCTACGCCTGACGTCTCTACGCCAGACATCTTTACGCTTGATGTCTCTACGCTTGATGTTTGCTCGCTTGACGTCTCTACGCCAGACGTCTCTTTGCTCAATGTTTGCTCGCTTGATGTTTCCTCGCTTGACGTCTCAACGCCAGACGTCTATTTGCTCGATGTTTGCTCGCTTGATGTTTCCTCGCTTGACGTCTCTACGCCAGACGTCTCTACGCCAGACGTCTCTATGCCAGACGTCTCTATCCCAGACGTCTCTACGCCAGACGTCTCTATGTCAGATGTCTCTACGTCAGATGTCTCTACGCTCGGTTTGCTCGCTTGATGTTTTCTCGCTTGACGTCTCTACGCCAGACGTCTCTTCGCTCAATGTTTCCTCGCTTGACGTCTCTACGCCTCCAGATGGCTCAGACGTCTCAACGCCCGTCTCTACGCCTTCAGACGTCTCAACGTCCGTCTCTACACCTCCAGACGTCTCAACGCTCGTCTCTACGCCTCCAGACGTCTCGACGCTCGTCTCTATGCCTTCAGACGTCTCAACACTCATCTCGACGCAACAAACGTCTCGAAACTCGTCTCGACACTCGTCTCGATGCCTTCAGACATCTCAACAACCGTCTCAACGCCTTCAGACGTCTCGACACTCTCAACGCTCGTCTCGACACCTTCAGTTGTCTTGACACTCGTCTCATAGACTTCGGGTGTCTCTGCTCTCGACTCAACGACGCCTGATGACGTTTCAGCGCTCGACCCTTCGACGTCCAAGGACAATTTTCTGCTCGGTCCTTCCACGCCCGCTGACTCACCGCCTGCTGGCCGCGCTCATGCTGGCTCCTCGCTTGTGACCTCTGATGGATGGCCTCCCGGCCGTCCCCCTGAGACTGCTTGTCTTGTGGCCTCTGATGGACGGCCGCCCGCCTGACCGGCCGTTGCCTGATGTTGGTTTCCTGGTCACCATCTTTGGTTTTTTGACGTTATCTTAGGTTTAGTCTTTGTGTTTAGTTTTCGCAGTTTTAAGGTTAATTTTTATGCTTAGTTGCACAGTTTTTAGGTTTGGGCTTTGTGTTTACCTCCCAGGTTTCGTCCTACCGGTTTTTGTTTTCATGCCCTTGTGTTGTCCTTATGTCCCTTTGTCTTTCTCGTGCCCTCCTTCCTTGTAGTTTCCTCCCTCCGTCTGCCTTAGGTTATTGGGGGTGTTTTTTTCTTGGGGACACCTGGGGGTGTCCTTGGGGGTGGGTGTACTGTAAGGATGGCTCCATCTTGTTGGTCTTGTCTGTTCTCCTTGTGATGTTTTCTTGTTAGTCTGTTCCTGATCTGTTAGTTTTATTAGTTTCCCTTCAAGTTTAGTCTCCATGTTTACTTACTCTTAGTTTAACCTCCAGTTTAGTCTCCATGTTTACCTACTCTTAGTTTAAACCTCCAGTTCTGTCATTCCTAGTTTACTTTCCATGTTCCAGGTTTAGTTCCCAGTCTTGTTCTGTGTCTGTAGTTAAGTGTTCCCAGGTGTTTGTGATTGCGTCCTGTCTTGTCTGTGTATATATGCCTTGCCTGTCAGTCTGTCCTTTGTCGAAGCATCGTCTGGTATATCTCGTATGTCTCTCGCTACAGCTCATGTAAGTGTTTTTGCTGCCACGGCAGCTTTTTGTTTATTGTTATTAAAGTATTTATTTTTATGTAACTTCTTGCCCCCTGCGTTTCTGTCTGCACCACTGGGTTTAACACTAGAAGTCCCAGAGAAGGGTCATTCAACATTTCTACCTTTGGAACCCAGAGACGGGTCGAGTGACCCGAAGGATTTTAGCTAACATCCTATAATGAGCTGTTAACAGGCGCTTTTGTTTTGTAAATAAGGCCATTACTGGCGCACCACAGGAGGGGGCACACTAATTTGACTAAGGCTGCCCTTTTTTGCGCAAGTGAACTTGGCTTCTAAATCCCCCGGTCCCTTTCAGTGGGCTACATATGTTGGTCCGTCACTTGACCTCAGGTCATGTGACCTATGTTGGTCCGTCAGTTGACTTCATGTTGTGTGACCTGTGCTGGTCCGTCACTTGACCTTAGGTCATGTGACCTGTGTTGGTCCGTCACTTGACCTCAGGTCATGTGACCTGTGTTGTCCGTCACTTGACCTCAGGTCATGTGACCTGTGTCGGTCAGTCAGTTGACCTCAGGTCATGTGACCTGTGTCGGTCCGTCAGTTGACCTTAGGTCATGTGACCTGTGTTGGTCCGTCACTTGACCTCAGGTCATGTGACCTGTGTCGGTCAGTCAGTTGACCTCATGCCATGTGACCTGTGTCGGTCAGTCAGTTGACCTCAGGTCATGTGACCTGTGTCGGTCCATCAGTTGACCTCAGGTCATGTGACCTGTGTCGGTCCCTCAGTTGACCTCATGTCATGTGACCTGTGTTGGTCCGTCAGTTGACTTCATGTTGTGTGACCTGTGCTGGTCCGTCACTTGACCTTAGGTCATGTGACCTGTGTTGGTCCGTCACTTGACCTCAGGTCATGTGACCTGTGTTGGTCCGTCAGTTCACCTCAGGTCATGTGACATGTGTCAGTCCGTCACTTGACCTCAGGTCATGTGACCTGTGTCGGTCAGTCAGTTGACCTCAGGTCATGTGACCTGTGTCGGTCCATCAGTTGACCTCAGGTCATGTGACCTGTGTCGGTACGTTAGTTGACCTCATGCCGTGTGACCTGTGTCAGTCCGTCAGTTGACCTCATGTCGAGTGACCAGTGTCGGTCCATCAGTTGACTTCATGTCGTGTGACCTATGTCGGTCCGTCAGTTGACCTCACGTCATGTGACCTGTGTCGGTCAGTCAGTTGACCTCAGGTCATGTGACCTGTGTCGGTCCGTCAGTTGACCTCAGGTCATGTGACCTGTGTCGGTACATCAGTTGACCTCATGCCGTGTGACCTGTGTCGGTACGTCAGTTGACCTCATGCCGTGTGACCTGTGTCGGTCCGTCAGTTGAACTCATGTCGAGTGACCAGTGTCGTTCCGTCAGTTGACCTCATGTCGTGTGACCAGTGTCGGTCCGTCAGTTGACCTCATGCCGTGTGACCTGTGTCTGTCCGTCACTTGACCTCAGGTCATGTGACCTGTGTCGGTCAGTCAGTTGACCTCAGGTCATGTGACCTGTGTCGGTCCGTCAGTTGACCTCAGGTCATGTGACCTGTGTCGGTACGTCAGTTGACCTCATGCCGTGTGACCTGTGTCGATCCGTCAGTTGACCTCATGTCGAGTGACCAGTGTCGTTCCATCAGTTGACTTCATGTCGTGTGACCTATGTCGGTCCGTCAGTTGACCTCAGGTCATGTGACCTGTGTCGGTCAGTCAGTTGACCTCAGGTCATGTGACCTGTGTCGGTCCGTCAGTTGACCTCAGGTCATGTGACCTGTGTCGGTCCGTCAGTTGACCTCATGTCGTGTGACCTGTGTCGGTCCGTCAGTTGACCTCAGGTCATGTGACCTGTGTCGGTCCGTCAGTTGACTTCATGTCGTGTGACCTGTGTCATTTTGTCAGTTGACCTCAGGTCATGTGACCTGTGTTGGTCCGTCACTTGACTTCATGTTGTGTGACCTGTGCTGGTCCGTCACTTGACCTCAGGTCATGTGACCTGTGTTGGTCCGTCACTTGACCTCAGGTCATGTGACCTGTGTTGGTCCGTCAGTTCACCTCAGGTCATGTGACCTGTGTCAGTCCGTCACTTGACCTCAGGTCATGTGACCTGTGTCGGTCAGTCAGTTGACCTCAGGTCATGTGACCTGTGTCTGTCCGTCAGTTGACCTCAGGTCATGTGACCTATGCTGGTACGTCAGTTGACCTCATGCCGTGTGACCTGTGTCGGTCCGTCTGTTGACCTCATGTCGAGTGACCAGTGTCGGTCCGTCAGTTGACTTCATGTCATGTGACCTGTGTCTGTCCGTCAGGTGACAGACAACAATAGGTCAAGCATGTTTTAGAACACAGCAATGGGCCACCTGCATGTGCCGGCACGCACCGTATATACATGCGCCAAGGACAAGGAGAGAGACTACTGGTAAGCAAAATAATTTATTTGACAGAACATCAAAGTTACAGGATAGTCAGCACAGCAGAATGAGACAATTTCATGCATAAAACTGTTCTGGAGCAGACAAAGCTTTCCGTTCAGTGGATGTCCCAAAATGTTCAACTGTGAGATAACTTCAGGGTCTGTTATGTGTGAATTCAGGTCAGGGCCTCTCTTCTGACTAAGGGGGGAAGTGCAAGCAGAGTCTTACTTACCTGGTGGAAACATTGGAATGCAGTTTGTGCAGTCTGGTGTGGTGGGGGTGTCTGAGTTGTGTGCACGCATATTTATAACAAAAGGCAGTTAATGGCCCACTAATGTGGACCCATTAATGGTTGGTTTGGACTAAGGGTCTTTTGACCCTCTTTTAGGACTTCTGGGGGGAGGTCGAAAATCCTGGGACTTCTAGTGTTAATCACGCTCTCTGAGTGAATCCCGACACCAACAGACCTGCATCTCTTTAAAATTTAGCAAGATAAACACCTAAAAATATATATTTGTTAGCTGACATTATAGTAAAAGTGTGTCTCAGTTTAACGTTTCTTAATGAATTAATTTAATGGTCAGATCAACTGAATTTAAATCGTTTTGCAACGTCGGCTCAACAAAACGAGCACGTGCAGAAACGGACATGCAGTAGCAGCCAACAGACCAGCATCTATTTAAAATTTAGCAAGATAAACACCTAAAAAATATTTGTTTGCTGACATTATAGTAAAAGTGTGTCTCTGTTTAACTTTTCTTAATAAATGCACTTTAAACCTTGCGAACAAATACAACCTCAGATATCTGGGTGTTCTCTTTGACAGCTCTCTGTCAATGGACAATCATTGCAAATTGTTAGTTCGAAACTGTTTTTATCATTTACGGAATATTTCTAAGCTACGAGCTATTGTATCACAAAAGGAATTAGAAATGATTGTCCATGCATTTATTTCTTCTCGCCTAGACTATTGTAACAGCCTTTTAGTGGGGATTAGTAAATCCTCCATAGCTTCCCTTCAATCTGTGCAAAACGCTGCAGCCAGGCTTTTGACTAGAACCCCCAGAACAGCTCATATAATAATAATAATGAATTCCATTTATAATGCACTTTTCATTAATAAAAATCTCAAAGTACATATCACTCCGGTTCTGGCCTCTCTACACTGGCTCCCAGTTCATTTTAGGTCACATTTTAAAATTTTATTATTAACTTTTAAAGCATTACATGGTGAGGCTCCTAAATATTTATTGGACCTTTTGAAGCCTCTTTGTCCATCTAGAACTCTGAGGTCTTCCAATAAGCTACTGCTGACAGTTCCGAGAACTCATTTTAGAACTCGTGGCGATAGAGCATTTCAAGTGGTGGCTCCGAGGCTCTGGAACGCTCTCCCTATAACAATACGCTGCTCCGAGTCAACAGCTGCATTTAAAAACAGTCTTAAGACTCATCTCTTCAGACAGGCGTTTGGTTAACTTTGTACATTGTTTTTAGAGCTTGTTATGTTTTACCTTTTTGTATAGTATCTCTGTGATTTTATGATTTTATTTTTCTGTGATTTTATGATTTTATTTTTCCTCTTGTGAAGCACTTTGAGACTCTCATGTCTGTGAAATGTGCTATATAAATAAAAATTACTTACTTACTTACTTACACTTTGACGGTTAAAATGAAATAAAGCGGCTTTAAAATGATTACACTCTCACCCGCCCATAATGATGACAGAAACAGCTATTTATTTTACGGTTTTTCTTCAAAACCATTAAACTCATCATCTTCTGTGTCGCTGGCAAACAGTTCTGCCAGCGATCGAGGAAGGTTACCAGTACTCAAAGCTCCCTCCTCCTCCTCCCCGCTGTCGGAGTCCTCAGCTCCATCTGCTCCAGCTGACGGTGCGATGCCAGCATTTCTGAAGCCTGCCTGGATTGTTTTTTTGGACACAGAGGTCCACGCCTTGTCGATCCATTCCAGGACTTGCTGGAAAGTGGCGTGTCGCATCCTTCCTGTGGCCGTAAAGCTGTGGTCACCGCTCACCATCCACTCTTCCCAGAGACGGTGCAGAGCTGACGCTGTAGTTCACACTGGAAAAAATGTCACTCTAAAAATAAGGAAAAAAAATTAAAATAAGATTTTTTTGGCTTGAAATAAGCAAAAAAATCTGCCAATGGAACAAGTGAAAATTCACTTGACAAGATTTCTTAAAATAAGACATTTTGTTCAAGTCAAACAAGATATGCGGAATCTTGAAACTAGCTACAAAAATCTAGTTTTGAGCAATATTTTACTACAATTGTGAGCTTTTCTTGTCTTATAATAAGATTCTGATGCTCAAAAGTAGTACACTGGAGAAAAGTCTACTCTGAAAACAAGTTTAAAACAACTTAAAATTAGTTTTTTTTAATTGAAATAAGCAAAAAGATCAAGTTCATGTTCAAGTTCAAGTTAAAGTTCCTTTATTATCCCCGAGGGGCAATTAGATTTGCAGTCAATAGGTGTGCACAGTTTCATACATACATATGCACTTACACACACATACACATATCAACACAAGACAATAAAACATTAAAATAACAGTGTTAAAATTAGTGTGCATTAAGAAACCTGATTGCTACTGGGATAAATGAGTTTTTAAATCTGTTTGTTCTACATTTGGGTTGTAGAAACCTGCGTCCAGATGGAAGCAACCTGAACTCGTCATGGAGTGGGTGATCAGGGTTTGCCAGAATCTGCCTGGCCTTGTTCACTGACCTCACCTTATGTAGGTCTGCGAGATTCCTTAGGTCTATGCCAGCAGTTTTGCTGCACATCCTGACAATCCCCGAGAGTTTGCTTTTGTTCTTACAGGTCAAAAGTCCAAACCAACAGATGAAGGAAAAGGGGCGGCCGTGGTGTAGTGGTAATGGCAGTCGTCTCCCGATCGGAAAGTTGGCGGTTCGACTCCCGGGACCCGCACCATGTGTCGTTGTGTCCTTGGGCAAGACACTTAACCCTGAGTTGCTCCCGGTAGGACTGGAAAGCACCTTGCATGGTAGTCTGCCGCCACCGGTTTATGAATGTGTGTAGCATTCAATATATGTGTAGCACTTTGAGATTTTCAGTAATGAAAAGTGCGTTATAAATTGAATTAATTATTATTATTATTATTATTATTATTATTATTATTATTATTATTATTATTATTATTATTATTATTAAAATAGACTCAATAAAACATGAATAAAACATTCTCATAAAAGTTGAATCAACATTAAAACCACAAAGCTTCCGATAAAAATACATCCTCTGGTGGGCCTTTTTGCAAAGTGCATTCACGTGAAGGTCAAAGGTCAATTTATCATCGAAAACAGTTCCCAGGTATTTATATTGTTGCACTACCTCCACAGCTTCACCGTCAATGACCACGGGAGCTGTTACTGAAGAATTTTTCCTGAAATCGATTATCATCTCCTTTGTTTTAGAAACATTTAGTTTTAAAAAGGAAGACTCACACCATGCTGTGAAGTCCCCAATCACAGGCCCGGGGTCTGGGTCATCACTGCTCAGAAGGGACAGTATGACAGAGTCATCAGCAAACTTGACAATGTGACGCTGAGGGAAATGGCTGCAACAATCGTTTGTGTATAAAATAAATAAAAGAGGCGAAAGAACACAGCCCTGAGGGGAACCAGTAGAGGACAGAAGGACATCAGAGAGGACCCCATTAACTCTCACCCTCTGAGACCGAGCAGTTAAAAAGTCCACAAGCCAACATATGAGGCTGAAGTCAAGACCGTACAGACTTTGTAATTTCTCTGCTAAAATGTGGGGCTGGATACAGTTAAAAGCAGATGAAAAGTCGATAAAAAGCAATCTTACAAATGTTTTTGCACCTTCAAGGTGTCCTAAAACCTTATTTAAAAGAGTTCCTGTTGCGTCCTCCACCCCTCTATGTGAACGATAAGCAAATTGAAGTGGGTCCAAATGATCTTCAACTTTTGACAAGAGGGTCTTGTGAACCAGTTTTTCAAATGACTTCATGACTAAAGAAGTCAGGGCAACAGGCCTGAAATCGTTCAGGGAATGAGCAGTCTTGGATTTTGGGATCGGAACAATGACAGAGTCTTTCCAGAGCTGTGGGACCGTGCAGGTTTGAAGAGACATGTTAAAAAGAAAACAGAAGATATCTGCAAGCTGCAGGGCACAGTTCTTAAGAATACGACCCCCTATACCATCCGGACCCGGACTTTTCCTTTCTTTAGTCTTTAAAAACATGTTAACTACACTTTCGATATCAATGGTCATTGTTACACCTGACGACGTTTCTTTAAAAACAGAAAGCTCCTCTGTAAAATCATTAGTGTTAAAACGATTGTAAAACAAATTAAAATCATTTGACAGTTCCACGGCGGACGAGGAGTTAAGAGTGATGTGAGTTTTCTTATTTGGCATCCCCATCATGGACTTAACGCCCTCCCATGCCAGCCGGGAGTTATTGGACCTGAACATATTTTCCACCCTCTTCTTATAGTTTACTTTAGCTACTTTTAATTCCTTCCTCACTTGTTTTTTTAGTATGTGGTATTGAGTCAAATCCCCCTTTTTAAAGCTAATGTTGCGTAAATTTATTGTTTTTTTTAACTGATTTGGAGATCCAAGGTTTATTGTTTGCACTTGTTTGGTAACAAGTGAAAATTTTCTTGACATGATTTCTAAAAATAAGACATTTGATCATTTTACAAGATAAACAATCTTAAACCTAGCTGCAAAAATCTCATTCTTAGCAATATTTTACTACAATTTTGGGTGGGCTTTGTCTTAAAGTAAGCGTGTGATGCTTAAAATTAGTATACATCCCCTAAAACTTTTACTCATTTTTAGTTCTACAGATGTTTCAAAGCCTACCTAAAATAAGATTAGAAATTGTATTTTAAGAAAACTTGTATTTAAGAAATCCTGACAAGCATGCTTTCGCAACATTAGATTTTCTCCAACCCGTTATCAAATTTAACCAACAAACGTAATAACATACGTCTTGTCAAAACATTCAAACATTTTCTGTAATGTCAAAAAATGAAAGGTATTCTTTAACTTCAACACGTTTATTTTATGGTTTCAGCAGCAATGCAACTACTACTCCCAATTACAACTGTAGTTAACACTTGATTATATTTTTAAAAAAATAATTTAAAACACCCTCAACAAAATAAAAACAATTTTTGCTATGAAAAATGGAGAGTATACTACTGGGCACCATGAAAAATGAGGGAGCCACTACAACTTCAAATGTTTAAACATAAAATGTCTTTGGGAAATGTTGTGATGGGCACATCTCCTACCGTGAGCAGGCAGTTGGACGAACACACAATCAGAATTGGACAGGAGAGGGAGAGTTTTCCTGGGGGCTTTGAGGTCCTGTTTTTCCTGAAACACAAAGACATATTTCTGTTGGCATGATGAATCATATTTTAAGATTGTGGAATATAAGCCAGATAAATAAATAAAATAAAGAGAGAACCTGTAAAACTATCATGTTAAATATGACGCGGTTGAAAATTTGGGTGCACTAACTGTGCTGGTGAACCAAAAAAAAAAACGTTTAGAAACACCATTGCAATCAGTGTAAGAAGTTAGTGTAGAACCATGGAAAAAAAATGTATCAATTAAAAAAATGATTTTGAGTAAGATATTTCCGAGTCGGGGAGGAGGTCCTGCCCCAAGTGGAGGAGTTTAAGTATCTCGAGATCTTGTTCACGAATGAGGGAAAACTGGAGCGTGAGATCGATAGGCGGATAGGTGCAGCGTCCGCAGTGAAGCGGGCGCTGTACCGGTCTGTCGTGGTGAAGAGAGAGCTGAGTCAAAAGGCAAAGCTCTCAATTTACCGATCGATCTACGTTCCCACCCTCATCTATGGTCATGAGCTTTGGGTTATGACCGAAAGAACAAGATCTCGGATACAAGCGGCTGAAATGAGTTTTCTCCGCAGGGTGGCTGGACTCTCCCTTAGAGATAGGGTGAGAAGCTCAGTCATCCGGGAGGGACTCGGAGTAGAGCCGCTGCTTCTCCACATCGAGAGGAGCCAGTTGAGGTGGCTCGGGCATCTGGTTAGGATGCCTCCTGGACGCCTCCCTGGTGAGGTGTTCCGGGCATGTCCCACCGGGAGGAGACCCAGAGGAAGACCCAGGACACGCTGGAGGGACTATGTTTCTCGGCTGGCCTGGGAACGCCTTGGGATTCCCCCAGAGGAGCTGCTCCAAGTGGCTGGGGAGAGGGAAGTCTGGGCCTCCCTACTTAGGCTGCTACCCCCGCGACCCGACCCCGGATAAGCGGAAGAAGATGGATGGATGGATGGATGGATATTTCCAGCAACCTGCAAAGATTTTGTTTCTTTCCACCTTGAAAACTTTAATATCCAAATACTATGTTAGGTTTATTCTTTAAAAAATAATAACACCAATTTCTCATTAACATTCAAATAATGTATTATTGTAATTAAAAAGATAAATTAATCTACATTTCTGGAAATGTTTGAATTATCAGAATAATCCAGGTGTCAAAATGAAGCTTAAAAAAACATGAATCTGAAAATGTGCTTATACAGTATAACCAAATTTGACTAAATCCTCTGTTTGATTAGATGGGTTACATACGGTCATGCCATCACATGAAGTTGCATTAAGGGACAAAAGTAGTAACCTTATAAAGATGCACAACACCAAAATAAAGTAGGACAAACTCACTCTTAGAACTAGACAGGAGAGAGCTTCTTTCCTGGGGGGGCTTTGGGGGCTTGTTTTTCCTGAAAAACATAGACATCTTTCTATTGGCATGATAAATAGCAAAGGTAAAATCTATTCTCTCACGGCAACAGTTAGAAACAGTAATTCATGCCTTCATTTCATCACGGCTGGATTACTGTAATTCTCTTTATCTTGGAGTCAGCCAGTCCTCACTTGCACGTCTGCAGCTGGTGCAAAATGCTGCTGCACGTCTTTTAACCGGAACACGTAAAAGAGAGCACATCACACCTGTCCTGGCTTCTCTCCACTGGCTGCCCGTGTATTTTAGAGTTCATTTTAAAATTCTCTTGTTTGTTTTTAAGGTTTTAAACAACCTTGCCCCCCCTTATTTGGCAGAGCTTCTACACCATTACACTCCATCCCGGTCACTCAGGTCTGCTGACCAGCTGCTCCTGGTCATTCCACGGAGTAAGAGGAAGCTTCGAGGAGACAGGGCCTTCTCTGTTGGTGGCCCCGAGTTATGGAATGCTCTGCCTTTACACATTCGACAAGCTCCCTCACTGTCCATTTTTAAAACACGTTTAAAAACGCATCTATACTCATTGGCCTTCAACCCAACTGAGACTTGATTTTACTTCATGTTTATTGATTTTATCTGTTTAACTTGTCGTTTTATTGTATTTTAAAGTGAAATTTTAGTTCACTGTGTATTAGTTTGGTGGTCAGCGCTTTGTTTCAGCTGTGGCTGTGTTAAAGCGCTTTACAAATAAAGTTGATGATGATGATGATGATGATGATAAATCATAATGTTAATATTCAGATTGTGGAAGATAAACAAAACAAAAACAAGACAAAATAAATACAAAACTAAATTCACCAAACTCTTTGCCAGTAGTGCCCGAGTCGGTGCTGGTAGTCTCATCTGTAGACTGGTCCAGAATGATTGTTGAGTCCCTCGAAATGGCTTCATCTGTGTCATTGGGCTCATCAAGACGGCGTCTCTTTGAAGAGCTGCAAAGATGAGCCAATTAATCAATTCCAACAAATGCTGGCCAACATCATATGTTATTAAGTCTACTAAAGCTATGACATATTGAACTAAATATACTACATATACTACTAAAGCTATGACATATTTGACATTATGACATAAATAAATTATCATTAAATCTAGAAAAAACTAATTACATGATATTCGGTAATAAAAAGAAAACTGTTGATGTTCCACTCAAAATTGAGGATGTTGAGATTTGTAGAGTGAGTGAGGTGAAGTTTTTGGGTGTTATCATTGATGACAAACTGACATGGAAACAACACATAAATTCTGTAAGAATAAAAATAGCTAAATCGATTGCAGTACTGTACAAAGTCAGAGACCTATTGAATGATAAAGCTCTGTATTTGTTGTATAACACAATCATTGTTCCACACTTAATCTATTGTATTGATGTTTGGGGGAAAGCGTGTAAAACAATCACAAAGCCTATTTTTGTATTACAGAAAAGAGCTGTAAGAATTATCACTAGAAAACATTACCGTCATCCATCAAGTACATTATTTTATCAACTGAAGTTATTGAAGTTCCATGATTTGGTAGACTATAATATTTTATCAGTTATGTATAGGGCTCAAAATAATGCATTACCTTTAAATATCCAAATGCATTTTGTTAAAAGACAAAGTTGTTATAATCTTAAGGGGACAGAGATGTTTGTAAAACCACAATTCAGAACTAGTTTGAAGGGACGTTCTACCTCAATCCAGGGAATTAGATTATGGAATGGCTTGGAGAATGTAGTTAAAAATGCCAAGTCAATGTTTACATTTAAGAAAATGATCAAAACAAATGTGTTAAAAAAATATATATGAAATAGCGTAATGTGTATTGTATTAGTTAGAAAATTAGAAAGAGTTAGTCATTTTGTACTGTTGGTTGAAGATTATTATTGTTTAATCTGATTGTTGGAAAAAGTTGGTTGAAGATTATTATTGTTTACATGGTTGATTATTATTGTTTAATCTGATTGTTGGAAGTAAGGGGCAGATATAATAAGATTTATTCTTCTTTCTGCTACCTTTCATTTTTTTATATTTTGTACATTATCATTTATGAGATTGTCTTGTATTGTTACTTTTGTAAAAAAAATGAACAAATTTAATAAACATAAACATATTTATTATTGAGGAAATGAATCGTTAGTTGCAGCTTTACCACTTTGATTGTCTCCCACTCAAGAGATGTTTTTTTAGGGGACCTCACATTCTGCAATCTTTGGTTTAGTTGCGCAAACACAGTGACCTTAAGAACACATTACCGGTAATTACATTTTTTAAATCCTCAATAAAAATGTGCAAAATAAAAAAACTTTGGTCATTAACTGGATGCATTTCACTTACCCATGAATTCTCCTTGGTCCTGTAGCATGGGGTAATACAGCTATCCTTTTAGCCATTGCTGTGATTTCAGGTTTTGATGGGTATCTGTTTGATACAATAAAGAAACCTTAATAATAGTACCATTAAACTATGCACACATTGCACACAGTACTAGCTTTTCTTAATTGCACTGGCCACAACAAAGCATTTTTTTAACATTAATATTGTTTTAAACCAGTAAAATTGTTTAGTTTATAAATTTTGAAAATTTAGAAGTTTCTTAGATATCTGAAATTTGATAGTTCAATCAAATTTAGATTCACATCTGCAGCTAACAACTGAACACATTTTTGTTGCTGTCTCAAAGTAGCTGTACATGAATGGATGGGAGACATGCATTTAGAGACAAACCAGCAATAACAATTACCGGTATATGCATTATTGATTTTAAAATTGTTATTCAGTTTTAATACTAGTATTAACTGAGATATGTAATGTTCACAGCAACAGCAAATCATAAAAGAGTAGGGTTCTCTCCATTGTATTATTGCAAAATTTTTAATAATTTATTGCCAAGAGTAGCGGAATTCAGTTTTTTTTCTTTTGGCGGCGGAGGAAAATATGCAGGCCAATGTCCAGTTAGCATTATCAACATAGCACTCCCGCTACAGCTTGCTCTCTCACACAAACACACGTCACTAAAGACGTAAAAACTTTTATTTAATATTGGTATGATAATTACAACAACTTTTGTCCATGTCTCAGTCTACATTATAAACAACTTTGTATAAATACGTTACCTCTTAACGTCGACACAACCACATCATAGCTCATCCACGCTGTTAGCTAATTCTAGCTAGCTAGCTCGCCCCACCTTTTTATTTCACGTCAGCTGCAACGTTGAGCTATAAAAAACATGATTAAACATCGATAAGAATCTGTAATGCGCATTACAAAGACAGAAACTCTGTACAAATAATTTTATCGTACTTAAGAAAAGGTAAGAGGCTTACCTCAAAGCCACCGTCGCAAAAGGTTTACTTTGCCATGCTCTCTGCTGTGTGCGGCGCAATACGCATGCGCAGTCTTGGACGAGAGCCTTCTTCTTCTTCTTCTGTGAGGTTTTACGGCAGCTTAATCCTTCCGGTGTATTACCGCCATCTAATGGTACCATCCCTAAACTACTTGATTTGATTTGATGTTTATTCATTCATTTTAAAAGAACAATACAAGACAGTTTCATCAGATACAAGAATACAAGTAGGATAAAATGAAGGGAGCAGAAAGAAGATGAAATCTTATTATATCTGCCCCTTATTTCACAGTTTGTTCAACCAATGATAACCTTCAAACTACATCACAGAATGAATAATTCTACTTAATTTTTCTAACTGTAATACACAAACTACATCACAAAATGAATAATTCTACTTAATTTTTCTAACTGTAATACACAAACTACATCACAAAATGAATAATTCTACTTAATTTTTCTAACTGTAATACACAAACGCACTAAGCTACATCATAAGTACAACATAAGTGTAATACACAAACACACTAAGTTACATCATATATAGTTTTTGAGCAAGTCCTTTTTGACCTTTTTGAACTTCAATTCTTCTACTGTTGACTCATGTTCTTTTTGTTCACATTCTTAAAATTGTAACTGTATCTGTATTGAAATAATAATAAAATAAAAAATAAAATAAAAAGCCTGTTGATGTCAAGTAAAACAAAGTATTTATGTCCACCTTTACTAGATCCCCATTCCAAAACGCTCTTCAAACTGATAGGGCATGTGACTTCTTTTTTCATTTGGTCAAGTAGAGTTTTCCTTTCCTCTGAATATGTAGAACATTCCAAAATGACGTGCTGCACTGACTCTGTATCCTGGCAAAAGTCACAACGTCCACTATTGTGTTTCCCTATAAGTACTGTTCAGATTCATATGACCTATTCTTAATCTTGTTAACATTGATTCCTCCCTCAGAGAGACCATACCCAGAACCTTTTTTACTATTTTTTCCCCTTGTCCCAAACGTAGAAAAATATGTTTATGGTAAATGAAGCTTATTTATATAGTGTTTTCCATCCCCCTATGAGGGGCCCCAAAGCGCTTTACAATACCAACCATCCACCATTCATACACACATTCATACACCGGTAGCGGCAGACCCATGCAAGGCGCCATCCAGTCCTACCGGGAGCAACTCAGGTTTAAGTGTCTTACCCGGGGACGCAACGACACATGGTGTAGGGAACTGGTATTCGAACCTCCAACCTTCTGATCGGGGGACGACTGCCATTACCACTATGCCACGGCCGCCCCACGGCCGTTTAATCTGTCCTAACCACATATTTATTTTATTAAAATCAATTATATGTTAAATTATATGTTAAAATAAATATGTGAAATGAACCTGCATTATTTGTCTATTTAATATAAACTGCACAGTAGGTATGTTTATGTAGTATTCAGCCTTGGAAAAAAATACAATGTAGAAAATGTTAATGAACTATTGGTTTAAAGAAATTGTAATAGGACAATGGAGTCTGTCCAAAATTAAACAGAACCTGTATAAAAAATAGAATGTTTAATACTTTGAGTGGGCATGCTAATCAAAGAAGCAGATTTGTCTTAATTCAAGTTAGTTTGTTATCTTGAAACAAGATTTTTCACGTTTTACAAACCTTATGACGACTGCAAATGTTTATGAAATGTCAAAAAAGCTTGTTTCAAATTAGCCTGGCCCTCGCCCTCCTACGCAGCTCCGCTCAATTCTCATTTCCCTTCATTGCTCAGTCTGGGACTTCTCCCATCTACAAGGATTTCTCCGGTAGATTGTTGACCGGACCAATCAGAGAACAGAAGGAGCGGAGCTTTTGACCCCTAACCCACGCCCCCACCTGTCCTGTCCCAGCGCGCAGCCAGCGAGCACCCGCATGTTCTTATTCAAAGCGATGCAGGACTGTTTTATATCTGACACAAATGTATTAATTTCCCCTTCTTAATCCCTTATCTGGAGTTTTCTGGAGTTTTTTTTGTAAAAAGTCAAGTAATCGCTCCCTCCTCCCTCCTCCTCTCCCTCTGCTGAGTGAAATGAACGAGGAAGAGCCTCAGGTTGTCACGAGAGAATTAAACTTGGGTTTTACGTTGCTGCCCGAGTCCCTGCATATTTTCTGGCCTTATGGTGAGCTGGACCAGAGCTACATGGTTTTATTTTTATTTTTTAAGACGTTTTATTTCCATAAACACAGAATATCCAGTGGTAGCGAGACGACATGCAGCAGGGAGTGGAGCAGATCTCAAGTTCACGAGAGCAGAGGAAGCAGACCATATATGGCTCTGAGGGGGAGGGAGCAGAATGCTTTTCCTGTTCAAAAATGTTCTAAGATCCAATGGTCTTGTTCCTCAGCAGAGGCCACGCCTCCAGCAAGAATCGGTTTTCTATTAAGAGATCCCAGACCCTTGTCCGAAGCGAAGTGAAGGACAGGGTCTGGTTTTAACCAGGCTAGTTTCAAATAAGAAATGACTCAAAACAAGATATTTTCAAGACTTTTTGCCTTATCAAGATTTTCAAGATGCATTGTCTCAAAACAAGTTGTTATGTCTAACTTAGATACAGTAGATGTTTTTGACTTATATTAAGTGTGATAAGAGGTTTTGACTAGAAATTAGAAAATTAGACTTGGTAAGATTTTACGTTTTTGCAGTGCACTGAGATGTCCAGCGGCTGAAAGACTTTACACTGCAAAAACGTAAAATCTTACCAAGTCTAATTTTCTAATTTCAAGTCAAAATCTCTTATCACACTTAATATAAGTCAAAAACATATTTCTAAGTAAGACATAACAACTTGTTTTGAGACAATGCATCTTGAAAATCTTGATAAGGCAAAAAGTCTTGAAAATATCTTGTTTTGAGTCATTTCTTATTTGAAACAAGCTTTTTTGACATTTCATTAACATTTGCAGTTGTCGTGAGGTTTGTAAAATGTGAAAAATCTTGTTTCAAGATAACAAACTAACTTGAATTAAGACAAATCTGTTTCTTTGATCAGCATGCCCACTCAAAGTATTAATCATTCTATTTTTTATACAGGTTCTGTTTAACTTTGAACAGACTCCATTGTCCTAATACAATTTCTTTAAACCAATAGTTCATTAACATTTTCTACATTGTATTTTTTTCCAAGGCTGAATACTACATAAACATACCTACTGTGCAGTTTATATTAAATAGACAAATAATGCAGGTTCATTTCACATATTTATTTTAACATATAATTTAACATATAATTGATTTTAATAAAATAAATATGTGGTTAGGACAGATTAAGCGGCCGTGGGGCGGCCGTGGCGTAGTGGTAATGGCAGTCGTCCCCGATCGGAAGGTTGGAGGTTCGAATCCTGGTTATAGTTAATCCACCCGGGATTATTGTAGGTATTGTGTTGTAGCTTTTGATCTTGTCCTTCATTTGAGGTGTAATATGGGCTCGCATACTGTCCATGACGAGCAGGGCCTTGTTTGTTTTGAAAAACCCGTCTGGGCGATGGGTAAAACATTTAATCAGCCACACGCTCATCATGTCTCCGTCCATCCATCCTTTCTCGTTCACGGCCACAACGCATGGGGTAAGTCCTCTTTAGTCATGGTCTTTCTTTTGAAAATTACCATAGGCGGGAGCTTTGATCCATCCGCGCCACAGGCCAGAACCACGGTGAAATGGGATTTTTTGTGCCCAGTGGTGAGAATGTTGATCGTCTTCTCACCTTTCTGGGACACACTACGTCCCATGGGGATGTCAAAGGTCAAGGGCACCTCGTCCAAGATTATGATATGGAGACACTAGGCTTTATAGTTTTATATTGCTAGAAGTATAGTTTCTTTAAATGAGTGGGATGGCTGGGTGCACGGTGCAACTGGACCTGGTGGTCGACAAAGGCGCGAAAGCTGGCGACCTTCTCCTCGAAGTCCGCAGGCAGCCTCTGGCACATTGTGGTGCACGCCCTTATAGCAAGCTGATGGCACCGCATGAATCAAAAACACCATAATGGCCCCCCCAGTGAACTCTGAGATGTCCATCTCCTTGGCGAGGGACATCGTGCCTCTGCCCGATGCACGCTCCTCGATGACCCACGCCTTCACCCTCTCCTCCAGCTCCAGCCAGCGAGCCTTGCACCCCCGATTCGTCCTCATCGAGCGCTTCATGGCGGTCAGTGAAAACTCCGCCTTCCGCCAGTCACGGACAAGTTTCTCGCTAACTCCGAAGTGACGGTCGGCTGCCCGGTTCCCGTGCTTTATGGCATATTTGATCACTTGCAGCTTGAAGTCGGCAACATATGATCTCCTCTTGGGCGGCATTGTTATTCTTGTCTCTTTTCTTTGTTGTTGTTCTCCATTGTTGTTCTCTTAGTACTCCCACTCTCTCTCAGAGATTTGGCACGGGATTATGGGTTTTTATTCTCAATACACAAATAACAGGAAACGCCTCCAGGTACCGGTACGTCTGAAGCCGTGAATAGACTCTTTAGCACCCATAGCGGCTGAAACTGGTACTGCCTGCGTCCCTAGCGGCCGAAACTCATACTGCCTGTGTCCCTAGCGGCCAAAAGTGGTATTGCACCATTTTTTGCCAAAATGAAAAATTGTCATATCTAAGCCAAAAATGGGTCTAAAAACATGGGGAAAAATCCATAAACATGTCGCACCACCCTATAAGTCGCAAGGCATGCAAATTAGGCAAAAATGTGCGACTTATAGGCTGTAAAATACGGTAGATCTGCAGTGGGATCGGTCTCCAGTTACAAGTTCTTCTGTGTGCATGTGGATGACCTCAGCTGGGGCAACAACAATACCAATCTGGTCAAGAAAGATCATCAGAGACTCTACTTCCTCAGACGACTGAGACGAGCTGGTCTGGGAAGTTCAGTCCTCACCTCCTTCTACAGGTGTGCAGTGGAGAGCATCCTGTGCTCCAGCATCAACGTGTGGCATGGAGGCTGCACAGCTGCAGAAAGAAAAGCTCTGCAGAGAGTGGTGAAGGCTGCACAGAAGATGTTGGAGTCAGTCTCCCCACCATCACAGACATCTACACCTCCAGATGCAGGAAGAGAGCCACCTGCATCATGAAGGACCCCACTCACCCAGCACACACACTTTTTGCCCCACTCCCCTCAGGAAGGAGGTTGAGGAGCATTAAGTGTAGAACCACTAGACTGAGGAACAGCTTCTACCCTAACCCCCAATTTACACTACATGCGTTCCGGCTCCGCTCCGCTCCGCAGGTCGCAGCTGAGCGTCTCAAAGTCCAGTTTACACTACCTCCGCTCCGCTCCGGTCCGCCTGGATGCGCCGCTCCGAGACGCATGCGCGGGAATTGCGAGATTGCGTGATAAATCAAGTGATGAATAAGGAAGTCAGAACAAAACAATTCATTCGGTGGAAGAAGGAGAACAACAGTAGAGACTGCCTCGCTGTTTGATTGTTTTTTGCATTGAGATATTTTCAGGACATTTGCTCTGTAATGGGTGAGTATTGTAGATCAGGATTAGTCCGCCCGTGGTGATTTTATTTTGTAAATACGGATGTTGTGCTCGTTCCTTTTCCTGTTGGTGCGACGTAATCTTTAAAAGTTGACTCCGGCACAGCTCCGGCGTCCGGCAGAAATAGGATCGGATCTAATTTTGACGGACTGCCGTCCGCTCGCCGCCGCCGTGCGGAGCCAGTGTAAACGCTCTCATTGATTATAATGGGTGCGTATTTGCTGCGGAGGTCGGACCGGAGCGGAGCGGAGCCGGAACGCATGTAGTTAAATTGGGGGTTAGGCTGTTAGACTCATGAATATCTAACCAGAATAATCACTGTGGGAAGAAAATCTCTGTAATGACACTGTACAGTAATTGGAGATTTGACACTCGTGTGCTGCCGATTACACATAAGCTGTTGCATTTATACCCATCTGCTCACAACAGACTCATTTCCAGGCTGCTGCTTAATACATCATCTTATATTATATTACTACTGTTTAGCTTGTATCTGAGATCCTTGTACACCGTCTTTTTACATTTTTTGGTGTAACTGGCACCTTCAGTACACAATTTTGTTCCATCTCATGTACCACGTGATGTGAATGACATTCAAGTCACCTTTAACCTTATCTTAGAAAAAATAAACAACTGGTATAAAATATCCTGACTGAAGGAGTCTTTTGGATGAAAGACGAAACGTTTCTACAATTTTTTTGTTTTGTTTTTTGAATGTCCAGAGGACCAGACTTAGCTTTTTTAACTGGTGTAAAACATTCAGTAAACTACCAGTTACTACTCAGTTCAAACA
The DNA here is from genome assembly GCA_038048925.1 of Garcialebias charrua. NCBI lineage: Eukaryota > Metazoa > Chordata > Actinopteri > Cyprinodontiformes > Rivulidae > Garcialebias > Garcialebias charrua. The sequence goes on from JBBPBX010022369.1 coordinate 35,550, forward strand.
CTCTTGTCAACTGCTTAAATGACATTAAGCACTGGCTCTCTCAAAACTTCCTCCACCTAAACACAGATAAAACTGAATGCATTTTATTTGGTGCACCTGGTGACACCAGCAACATCCTTCCCAGTCCCAGTGTTGGTTTTCCCCTCCCCCACTTCAACCCGGTGGTCAGAAATCTTGGAGTGCAGCTTGACTCCAACTTAAAGTTTGATAAACAGATCAGTTCTGTTGTCAAGACCAGCTTTTTCCAGCTCCGTCTGCTCTCCAAAGTCAAGTCATTTCTCAGCCGTGGTGATCTGGAGAAGGCCATCCATGCCTTTGTGACCTCCAGACTTGACTATTGTAATGCTTTGTATGTTGGTATTAATCAATCCTCCATCTCCCGTTTACAGCTTGTACAGAACTCTGCCGCGCGCTTTTTGACCAACACACGAAAATATGAACACATCACTCCTGTCCTGTCCTCTCTACACTGGCTCCCGGTTCAGTTCAGGATACAGTTCAAGCTGCTGCTGTTTGTTTTCAAAGCTCTGAATGGACTTGCACCTCTGTACATCTCAGAACTTTTGAAAGTCCATCACCCCAGCAGAGCTTTACGATCTGCCAGTCAACACCTGCTGGAGGTGCCTCGCTCAAGGTACAAACAATGGGGAGACCGGTCATTTTCTGTTGCCGGCCCAAAAGCCTGGAACAGTCTCCCCCTTGAGCTGCGTGCCACCTCTGATCTGACTCTGTTCAAAACCAGACTGAAGACCCACTTGTTCAAAAAAGCTTTCAGTGTGTAACTTTTATTACTTTTGGTATTTTAGTATGTAGCATTTTTTATTTCCATTGCCTTTTTATTTCCACTTGTTCAAAAAAGCTTTCAGTGTGTAACTTTTATTACTTTTGGTATTTTAGTATGTAGCATTTTTTATTTCCATTGCCTTTTTATTTCCACTTGTTCAAAAAAGCTTTCAGTGTGTAACTTTTATTACTTTTGGTATTTTAGTATGTAGCATTTTTTATTTCCATTGCCTTTTTATTTCCACTTGTTCAAAAAAGCTTTCAGTGTGTAACTTTTATTACTTTTGGTATTTTAGTATGTAGCATTTTTATTTCCATTGCCTTCTTTTATTGCTGTTGTTTCTTATTCTATTTTCATTGATTTATTGTTCCAGTTTATTCATCTTTTTATCCTGTTAAGCACCTTGGTCAATGCAAGGCATTGTAGGAAGGTGCTATACAAATAAAGTTTATTATTATTATTATTATTATTACCAGTAGTCATTTGATAACTAATCAACCCGCACCACCTGCCCACAACACCCAAAGGAAAAAAGAAATAAAAAAGGGAAAAAAAAGAAATACAGACATAAACTTGAGTAAACCTTTTAATCAATGAGTTTCAGTGAACTTTCATTGCCTATTTTGTGAAAACTGGTCGATTGTTGACATGCAGTGCTATTTCTCAAGTAAAAAGAACATAAAAGTTTGAAATAAACATATTTCTATCAAAAGACAGGATATGAGTCAATAAAACTGAACAAAAGAAAAACTGAAATTGTCAATGTTTTTGGACATTCAAATGAAGCACATTAGTAAATTACAATCACATGATTTCATTCAATATAGAAAGTCTTTTGATAATGATCTGATGGGTAATGGTTTTCAGGCACAAAGAAAACAAGGCTGGAACAAGTGTTTCAATATACAAAAAACATCTCTAAATTTATATGCAGCAAGTCAACTTCAAATCAGTCTTCAGAATGCTTTTTACAAACCAGTACTCGGGTAAACAACAAATAAAAACATTACTACACTTTAAGGCTGACATAACAGAAAGCAACAGTTTCTTCACACAAACTGCAAGAAATCTGATGTTACATAAAACAGGCTTCCAACACAACTTTACATTTCAAAGATTTCTAGATGTTCAGGACAATTCTGATCCCATTTCTAAACATTTTCTAGAAATGTACATAAAATAAATTCCTACTCGTCTTAACGTTAACTGCAGATCACATCAGGATCTGCTGTGCCTCCTGGGGGGTGAGCCCTGATGAAATCTGTTGTGTTTGCAGATGTTCTCAGTCATCAAGATAAAAATTAAATCCATGAACTCCAAACTCGAGGGAGCAAAACATCAGAAACAAACATGAGACCTGGGGTCCCGTCTTTAAAAAAAAAAAGGTGGCCATTCATTTGTTGTTTTTTTAGAATATGGGACAGAGACTAAATTTTGGAAAGATACATATGTTTCCATACTTTTTCTGTTTTTCACATTCAATCAAATGTGGTAACAATAAGAGTCAAATTTATTACAATGTACTGTAAATGTTTTGTGAAATTGAGAGCTTTGGTAACTGTCATTTCTCCCTGTGAATCAACTCATCAGCAGGAAAACAACACAAAGACTTTTTACATTACAGCTCAAGTGTAAACATTCGTTTGGACATATAGTCTGCTGGAAAGAAGAAAAAAAAAGCATACAGACATTTGCAAGAAATAAAAAAGACCCTTTGTCTTAAAGGCTTATGCACATAACATGAAATGTCTCTGCGCCACACATATAAAAATAAATAAATAAAAAATAATAAAAACATAATAATAGAATAAAAACACAAAAAGGAACAATGAATGTTCAATTTCTCAGCACAAAAAAGAACAGTCAGCATTTACACTGTGAGCAACAAGGTCCACTGAAGGGAATAAAAACATGTGCTAGATACAACTAAAACAAGAGGTGCGCCAGTGTCCCGGCACTGAGGGATTTAAACACTGAATGTTTGTAGTTCTTGAAATGAGTGTTTTTCTGGACTGGAACTGAACAGAGAATGAAAATTAACCTAAATGTTTTTGGTGGGGAGGAGTTCCACTGTAGAAGAACAGTTTGTGTGATGGACCCTGGAGAGCGGAGGGAGACATTTTATCCACCAGCAGGTGCAGTAGAGGAGCCAGAGGGGGGCCAACGGTGGCCTTGGCCATCATAGATTGATCTTCAGCCATCCCACTCATTTAAGGAAACTATACTTCTAGCAATATAAAACTATAAAGCCTAGTTTCCTCAAATAATTGTGTGTGTGTGTGTATTTGTGTGTGTGTGTGTGTGTTGTGTGTGTGTGTGTGTGTGGGGGGGGGGGGGGTGTTACATATGTATACATTATATATGGTGGTGTTTGATCTTGGATTTTAACATGTCAACCCAGTTTTCAAAAGGAATCTGTCTTATGCCTAGATGTTGCCACACACCAAAGTGGAAGTTGGTACGTTACTTGTTTTCAAGTTATCCAGGTCAAAACACGCACTGACGGACGAACGGGGGATGTTCCCCTCCCTCCCCCTTCACTCAGTGCAGCTGAGACTCTGCAGATTTCCTGCACCGTTCAGAAGCTGGGTGAAGGTGAGGGAGCTATGCTATCGAACACGTGCACGTAGAGCTCTCAATGTCAGAAACAGTCTTTTTTCTGAAAGAAAAGGAGCCTGTAGGGCAGCACGTTGCTCCAAAATCCAACACGACATGTGCGCGCACACACAGGTTTGTTTTGCTGTCTTTGTGGGGCCATTGCATTGACTTCCATTCATTTTTTATTTCATTTCTGTAGCCTAAACCTGACCTTTACCCTAAACCTAACCATTACCAATCCATACCTTACCCTAAACTTAACACACCCTCAATTCACACCTTAGTCCTAAACCTAACCCCTAACCCACCAACGGGACTTCTTCTTATGGGGCTTTGGGCCCCATAAGAAGCAGCTGGTCCTCACAATTTGGTATAACTCAGAAAAATGGGTCTAACAACACAACAAACAAGGACACACACAAAT